>JBBBDQ010000189.1:1607500-1872500 GCA_037127315.1 Ascarosepion bandense
ATCTATCTATCTATCTATCTTGGTCTCTTTATATCTATCTATCTATCTATCTTGGTCTCTTTATATCTATCTATCTATCTATCTTGGTCTCTTTATATCTATCTATCTATCTATCTTGGTCACTTTATATCTATCTATCTATCTATCTTGGTCTCTTTATATCTATCTATCTATCTATCTTGGTCTCTTTATATATATCTATCTATCTATCTTGGTCTCTTTATATCTATCTATCTATCTATCTTGGTCTCTTTATATCTATCTATCTTGGTCTCTTTATATCTATCTATCTTGGTCTCTTTATATCTATCTATCTATCTATCTTGGTCTCTTTATATCTATCTATCTATCTATCTTGGTCTCTTTATATCTATCTATCTTGGTCTCTTTATATCTATCTATCTATCTATCTATCTATCTATCTATCTATCTATCTATCTATCTTAGTCTGTTCATATCGATCTATCTATCTATCTATCTATCTATCTATCTATCTATCTATCTATCTATCTTAGTCTGTTCATATCTATCTATCTATCTATCTATCTATCTATCTATCTATCTATCTTAGTCTGTTCATATCTATCTATCTATCTATTTATCTTAGTCTGTTCATATGTATCTATCTATCTATCTATCTATCTATCTATCTATTTTTCTTAGTCTGTTCATATGTATCATTAAGTGCTTGCGCATCTACACATGTACTTAAATATATATTTTCGAAAGAGTGTATGTAAAAGTGTGTATGTACATATTGTATGAGATGTGTTTATTTCAGCCTTGTGTACACATATATTTATCTCATTGTGCCTTTGTCTCTTGGGGTTAAAATGTTTTTTCATGATTTATTGATGGGAAATTTCAAGACAATAGACATATGTAGATCTTTAATATTACTATTATTTTCCTTCTTGAAAATGAAAGCTAACAATGCACTATATTCTACAAATGTTTCCATATTTATTTAATTTTTATCTTCTAAAAAATATTCTTTATCTTTATGAGTGCTTTCTAAACTTTTTAGCTGAAAACCCGCCCATTCCAGGCTTTAATGCTTTTGAGGTTTCTCGGAATTGCACTATGATTTTGTACTGTAACTTAAGAGAGAAAAAGTGACCAAAATTTGAAATAAAGTTTTTTTTATACTTTTATTTAAAATATTCTATTTTTTGAATTGCTAAACTATTACATAAATTTTGAATTTAGAAGTGTACTTGAGTATAAAAATAACAAAAAAAAAAAACAACAACAATGTTCGAATGAAATAAGATAAACAAAAACGAACCATCCGTCCGGCATGCAATACTGCAACCATTTATGGTCAGGCATTCCTGCTGTTCATCTCTGTTCTCGACAGGCTCTAAAGGGGAATATGATAGACAGCTCGACTCCAGCCACTTTCTGACTGGTGGGATGTGTCTTCCCTCTGTCTTTTCTACGAATATTTTAATGGCTTCTGCTCCGACGAATGGGTCTCACCCATTTACAGTTAGATCAACCAAATGCAGCCGACAATTCCTCTTCAGCAGCTTCTTTTCTCTCACTTCCCGCCTGTGGAACTCCCTTCCATTTACTTGCTTTCCTGACGGCTACAACCTCCAAGAATTTAAATGCAATGTTAATACTCATCTCTTATCCACTTGACTCCAGTTTTTTCTACATCACCCTGTATATCTTTTCTTTTCTCTCTATCTTCGCAACTGTCTTTACACTTGTGTTCACATCCTTCTGTTGCCCTTTCTCTGACACCCCCGGTAACTGGTCCGTCTTTCTCTGCACTCTCCTCCTGTCCAACCTTTTATTCTTAGGGGGCGCCCTGTGCATCAGCGGCAGTACTGCCTTGCTTCGGGTGAAATGATTTAAAAAACAACAACGAATATATTGTCACAAAGATGACTATGAGCTTAACGATAACAATATAATAATGCCTATCATAATAGATTTTGATTCTGTTTAGCTTAAATGTTGAAATATTATGAATTTTTCTATCATTTTCTAAACGAAGCCCAAGAATACCATGGAGAAAAATTTGATCCGCGAGGAATATTTAAAAAAGAAGAAACAAACTTAACACTTATACATAGAATCTGAAAAGACAATTGAAATTTCGTGGACGAATAACTAAAAATGTTTAATTTGACACTTAGCATTATTTGACACTCATAGGACATAGACATATAAGAGGAACAAAAGGTAAAGGTGGAGTAACTTACCTAATGAACATTTGTAAATGGAGAGTAGAACATGGAGTGGGAAGGGCAGTAAAATTACAAAAATTGATAAAAGCTATACAGGAGAGGAATTTGTGATCCTCCCCACTGAAGTGACATAGCATATAAGAATAATGTAATGATTTTTAACATATAATGCATTAAAAATAAACTTTCAAATGAAATAACACATAAAAGTGGATGCTCTTAAATCTTAATAACAGGCCACTCGTATTCGAGGCTGCCCGTTTACCATGACGGCTACCTAGCCTCGGTTGCAGACGTTTGCTCGTGTAGAGTTTTGTTTGTTCAACACTCACAGAAACCACCTGTGGTTTATACTGCAACTATGTTGAGCAAGTCTACATACGCTTATAGAGAGTGAGTTATCTGTCGTTACCAACAGTCTGAAAAGGCCAGTACGCTCAAACACTTGGTCGCAATAATTTTATTTTAGTATAGCCATCGACGTTTACGCAATTTCACTCAAGGCTTGGGACAACCCGAGGTATAGTTTTCAGGCAATTTCCAAACGTGCCGCACCCTGAGATCGTCCAATAACATCAAGAATTCACCTTCCTGAAAAATCTACCATGGTGTGATTCGAACCCCGGCTTTATGATCGGAAAGCGAACTACGAGTGCGTAAAAATGGATGATATAAAACTTTCTGAACAGTATTAGTAAAACATTGAAAATATTCGCGTGAAATGTTGCAAAATCAACATTATTTTGTACACAAATTTAATAAACTGAGACATGCAAATATACATAAATATGGGATTACTAATGAGAATCTGTATGGCAACCATTGAGCATTGCATATGAAATTACTAACCATTGCTTTATTAGCTTCATCATTATCATCACCTTCATTCCTAAGACTGAGTGAGGACGTAGGCTCGCTTTGCTACTAACTACATGATTAGCTCCCTTTACATGTCTCGGTCGTGTGCAAAAATCTTGATTGAATTTTAAAGAGTTATTTCATGCGTGGCATGTCTTTGTTATGTAGATCTTGAGGAGTCCACTCCTTACCAAATAAGAGCACATTTGATATCCTCTTTTAGGCTTACTGGGTTAATGATTTGGGTAGCTGATTTTTTCAGGGAAAACTCTCCTCCAAATCACTGACTTCTGTTTAGGATGCTTTTACTCAAACCCAGCGATGCTGTGTCATCACTGTACTGGATAGACTGCCAATGGTTCAGTCGAATGTGCAACCGGTCGAAATTTGCTGCAGTAACTGTCTTTTAGTTGAAATCATTGTTGTGAAATTTTGAGCCTTTATAAGTAGGGTTTCCCCGAAGAATGTGATGTACTGTGTACATATATATATATTTTTTTGTCTTTGGACATTGGATTAAACAGATCATCATCAGATAATATAATTAGTTATTTTTATTATTGATTCAAAGACAATTGTTTAAAAGTTAAATACTAAATATAATTAAATATCTAAACTTATTTATAAATGGAACTTTGTCTGTGTGTGTGTGTCTCTGTGTGTGTGTGTGTGTGTGTGTGTGTGTCCGTTACCTATAGGATCCGAAACGGCTGGACCGATATTTTTGAAAATTTACACAGTTGTACTATAAGCGTCTGTGAGTGTTCTTAGCTCGGTTTTGTGTCGAGGTACCCGCGATAAATATCGAAAATCGATAATTGAAGAAATCGGGTTATAGAAAGAGTGGTTTGATTTTAATCAAATTTGATACACTAATAGACAAAGACATAAGAAACGATATTCAGAAGTTTCAAGGTTGCAGTTCTTACAATAGTGCAGAATATATATATATATATATATATATATATATATATATAAAAGTCAAGATGTTTGTGTGTGTGTGTGTGTGTCTTTTTATCTGTGTGTATGTCCTTTACACAAATCCACAATTTTTATCCGATTCTCACCAAACTTCACACAAATATTCTTTAGGCAAAATATAGAAAATTCCTGGTAAATCATATGGTCAACAAAGAAGGTGACATCATATCCAGCATTGTCATATTCACGTCTTATGATATGTTAATGACTGGAGACCCAGTTGCTCTTACGCTTTGCACACGTGAGACAACCAGGGCACAGAAAGTACAGAAGAAGCCCACCTGAGAAAAAAGGAACATAGAGGTTTTTATATAGTTACGAGAATATCACGCCGTTATTACCCGAAGAAAACCTGAAATGAATATTCTATATGTAAAGTTTTTGCAACGATAGTCTTACACATTTACTCTGATGTTTTTGTGTAACTGTGTACAATAGTAACACTAATATCCGCAGTAAACATGTTCTATTTAGGGCGTGAAACCTACGGATAATCTACACCATGTATACTTTCATGGCTTCTGCTCGGACGAACTTAAGTCAGAGGAGCATCCTCAACAGGTGTTTACTCGTGCAACCAGACTGGCAACTGGGTCCCACCCATTCACAGTTAGGTTAGCCAAATGCAGACAATAATTCTACTCCTGCAGCTTCTTCTCTCACACTTCACACCTGTGGAACTCGCTCCCGTATTCTTGCTTTCCTGACGGCTACAACCTCCAGAATTTTAAATGCAATGTCAATACTTATCTACTAACCACTTGACGCTAGCCCTCCCCGCAACCCTTATATCCTTCTCTTTCTCTTCCCCCTTTCAACTGTCATTACACCTGCATTTTCATCTTTCTATTGCTTTTTTCTAATTGGTTTGTAATCCTCTTCTCCCTCCTCTAATTAATTTTCTTTCAGTTATGTAGCCCCCCGCACATCAGTGGCAGTTACGCCTTGCCCGGGGTGAAATGATTAAAAAAAACACAAACTTAAAATGACCCGTGACATTGTTCGTTCGTGTTTGTTTTCTCTTTCTCTTTCTCTCTCTCTCTCTACAATTACTGCTACAAACATTTTGTATGAACTCTTAATTCTTCACCCTCAGCATTGTATACGAACTCTATCATTAACTTCTTAATGTTTCTAATTGTACATTAACTCTTACCACTTGTTATTCCTCGTTATAATAAATTTCTATTTTAAATGTAAAGTGTATATTTTATTATTCCACTCTTCATCACTAATACACACATTCTAACTGCCGCCAACCAACCTTCTGATGAAAACCCTTCTGATGAATATAACTCAACATAAATCCTGTAAGCTGTAGGGAGTTCGGTTAAGTAAGACACAAGGCCGAAAAAAAGAAACATTAACCAGCTCTCTACACTTCAAGATCATTAGCGGAGTTTAAGTGTCAAATACGACACAAATATAACAACTGAAATAAATTGTCGGATCCTCTTTGTCGAAATCGACAGAAGCGTCTATAATGGAAGGAAATAGCTAGTGTCAGATGCGTATCATGCTCTTTCATTAACATGAGTATGACATTAGAACTTCAATATAGATCACAGAATTTTTCCTCCAATGTAGCTTTGCTTTTCAATACAGCCACGTTGTGTGCATGTTGAGTTCGCATTTTATACATTTTGTTTTCGTGTAAATAATTGTTCTGGTTTTCTAGACTGCTGTAGAGCCGTGCATTTTTGTTCTGTATAAAGCCATCCAATTTTTTGATTTCTGTGAAATAACACCATCAAAAAATTAATAATGCCGAAATTGAGAATTCTTCCAACGGCATGTTTTGAAAATTATCATATGTGTATGTATGTATGTGTATGAGTGCGCGGACGTGTGTGCATGTGTAATTGTGTTCATATGTGTGTTGGTTTGTGTGTTAATAGTATTTTAGACAAAATTCGAAAGTTTAAAATTTCCTTTCATCATCTCAATCGACCATGACATCAAACAATACACGATTAACAATTTGAAAAAAGACGATAAAATAAGAAAAATCTTTTTATATAAATGTCTCTATTGCTTTGTTAGGTACAAAATAATCACGTAACATTGTTTATATTTAAAATTATAAATCTGATACCCAGCTCATATTTCGCCCACAAGACCCCACACTTTTTCCAAAAATGATGATATAAAATGCAAAATTATTTTTTCTAATCAAGTTCAGTTTTTAGAAAATATTCCTGCATCTGTTCTATAAGCGAATAACTTAAGATTATGATTTTGTTATATTAAAAAATTGTCATGTGTGCTTTTATCAAACAATTCAATTATTAGAATAATTACATATCACCATAGAATTCTTAATTGTGATTTTTGTTGAAAAGTTAGCTTGAAATTAGTCGTTAATGTGAAATACCTTTTGCGTACGTAAATCAGGTTTAGATTATATTTAAAGTATTTTTCGTTATTCAGAAAAGGCTACAATTTAAGAATGATTAAGGTCCGAGGAAAATAATGAATGAAGATGTAGTTTAAAATCTTCTAAAAATAATCTGTTGTTGAATGCTATCATTCGATTGAAGACCAGTGGTAATTCAATGTTAGTGTGGCATTGAATACATAGGTCTATATGAAACATATTGAATATTTTCTTTGTAACTAGAGTATGTCTAGAATCTGACAAATTGATTCTAATGTCAAGTTGGTGTTCTGCGACATTTAATTAGCCAAGTTTTATGAAAGCCGAATCTCATCAGACAGTTAAAACATTTTTGATAACTCAATCGAAAAGTATAATAACGAGAGTATAATTCTAATATTAAAACTCATATAACTAGTAAACGTTTGATAATTTCATGCAAATGTATCTATATATGTGGAATTGTAAGAGACTTTCATATGGATTTCATTCACCAAACCCGATCAGAAATATCTAAACTGTCAGTTGTATACAACCGCTTCGGAAGATCAATGGTGAAAAATGCTGTGAGCGAGTCAAGCCTGAAGCTCTAAGTCAAAATCATCTTACTTTGAATATTGAAAACTGGCGCTAGGGAATTATAGGACTGTACCAAAATAGAAATCATATCCGTTGAGGACTAATATTAACAGCAAAACTAAAATAGATAGTACATGCAACTCGAGGAAAAAACAATGACATAATCAAGATGTTAAGATTCTACACCATTTCAAATAAGAGATTAGGAAGAGGATCTTCATCTATACAGGAGTGAGTTATAAAAACAATTGGACTTCAGAAACTGTTTTTCCTAAAAATGTTTCGACCGAAATACTACTTGCTGCATGTCAATGAAGGCCAAATGTTTTCTTTTAGAAAAATGGTTAATATTATTATTACCACAATTAGCATATTGACAGTTATCAAATGTGTTTGATTTTATGCCTACTTTATAGAATGGGAAAGCAAAGGCCAAAACGGTCAGCGATTAGACGAAGGCATTCTGGCAGTGATGGATTGTTTTTGTTGTGTTTGGGTTTTGAAAATATGTCCAAAACGGTGCTGATTCAACAAAGGGTCTTAAGGATTCTGAATCATCGATATGTCTCGCGTCTAACACCACCCGCAGAGGGCAGCTGAGTAATCGTCCGACATGCGTTCCTGTTATGTCATACCGCTTATTGCTTTTTAAAATTCAGGCTGTCACTATTAATAAAACGAATACAAATAAATAAACGACACTTTTCGTTGATACAGCTTTATGTAGTAGTGTGAGGAATGCAATGACAACACAGAACGTAGCATTAGACACAAAATGGAAAAAAAACACAGTTGACGATATTGTAAAATATCGTCTTAAAATGTAATCGTAAAACTAAATGAATTTTACGTTTTATAACCTAATAAAAATACAATGTTTCGTAGAGAGAACAAAATTTAAATGTTAGTAATCATATAGGAGAATTTTTTACGTAATGTATCACAAAGTTTCTGATTGTTTTACTTTACTCAATTCTTTAATCTCCTGGTGATACTTAGTTGTAACAATAGTGTCTGAGTCAAGCCGTTTCAAGCAGATAGCATCAAGAAAGTTATTACAGCCATATTGATTATTAGTTGAATTTAGCTTACTGAGAAACGTAAATTTCATTCTCTTGATAACATGTGATTAATTGGCAGTCTCTTTTCAACATAAAAGAATCCCCACAAATACACATAGACATAGATGCGCTGAAAAAAAGATACAAGAATTCAAAGAATATACTTGGTTTCTTAAAATTTATATATACACGAGTGGGCTCGTACTGTCAAAAATGACGAGAAAATATTTTTATCAATATGCCGTCTAAAGTGACGGGAAACATTGATGCATCTACTACTGAGGGTCTTGCATATATATATATATATATATATATAGTCATTTATTCTAAACGGTTTTTATTCTAATATATATAGTCATTTATTCTAAACGGTCTTTATTCTAAGAAAGGGGATGTCTATATTCTTTACTACACGACGGCATAATTATTGCAAGACCATAAAATAATAAAGCACTGTTAAAGTGCGAACTGTGGCAAGAGCTTTCATAAATTGTAGTGAAGCTTAATAAATGGTAGTAAATGGAATAGACCGAGCTGATGCTGCCTCACTATTGTTTCTCCCTCTATAAGCATGACAGTAAGTATGTATATATATATATATATATATATATATATATATATATATATAAATAACATGTGCTAAATTTATATATATATATATATGTGTATTAACATGTGCTAAATCTAACCGACAATATTTGTCTTCATAGTATTTTAGTATATTTTCTAATTTTTGAATGTCATGTTTTAAACCTGAACAAAAATGGATAAATCTATGAAAATCATGTTTTGTTTTCAAGTAATATTTGATGTTGTGCTGTAGTGTGTTGTAGGATGTACGTTGTGGAGTAATGGATATCGGTTTGGAATGAGAAATCAGAGGGCCGTGTTCGAAATCCAGTTGAATTCGTTGTATTCCCTATGCGCAATTATCTTTGAGAAACATATTTATCCGTCTCTTATTCCTTCTGATATGCGCTTAATAGCCTTGGTTGGAAATCAGTCTACCTCAGATAGAAATGGAAATTTAGTGCGGGAAAATCGTCTGCCTAGTCAGTCATGAATCGAAAGAGACATTATCGTTCAAGAGTGTATAACCTATGGAACTTACGTGACTAACTCCAGATTTCAACTTCAGGAAATATTACAAGTAAGTTTCCTTCTTTTTACACATTTTTGTTGTTTTATATGTAGATAGCGTGTGCATATAATCTTTTGCTCGATGTAGAATTATAAAATTCTTTCTGGGAACAAGGAAGGTTTTTTGTTACTTTTCCTTTCGGTTCTTCCGTTTCGTTCGTGAACTACGTTGTTATTATAGGAGGGATATGATAATGTTCATAATGCGGGGAACTAAAATGTAAGAATAAACCTTTTAGCCAATAGTTATCTCCTTATGTTATTGTACAAAAATATGAGTTCTCTGGTAGGATTCGAACCAATGGTAAACACGCACGTACATACACAAACACACACACAAAACAAACAAACAAACAAACACACACAAACACACACACACACATATATATATATATATATACAGAGAGAGAGAGGGAGAGGGAGAGGGAGAGAGAATCGAGGAACAGACAAAAATAAAGTAAGTGTAGTGATAGAGAGACAGTGTGCATAAAGAGAGATAGGCTTCGAGATATGAATCTATCACATCTGCTGTGAGTATGTAAGGTTCGGTGTTAATCCAATATGACTGATAGTAATTCTTATATGCAGTCCATGAAGATTTTTAATGTTTTATTTGCATAACGATTATTATTTATTTATGCAGCCCAAATTCTATAGGAACGTTGTTCATGCGCAGTTAACTTGAATTTCAAAGCAAACCCATGCAGAAACATCTGTAAAATTAAAGGCAAAGTCTCAAATATGATTAGCAATAACTAATTAAGATTTATGCGTTGCTTCTTGTCTAGCATACGGGTAATCCAGAAGTGCTAATTAGAAGTTTAATTAATTTAGATTAAAAGCTCCATTGCGGACATTGGACATTGCTAGTTATATTACATCGAAGTAAAAAAAAAAATAAGTGAAGTATTCAAGAAACCTTTTTATAGAAAATAAAACAACGTCTGGATATTTAAGGTATTTTTCAAGTAAGAAAAATTAGTATTGAATGGTAATCTTATTATAAATATCTAATGTCGGCAAATTTTGGTTAACAATCTTATTAACGAGAACTTGACGAAAATTAACTTTTAAAATATCAAGGAACAAAAGCAAAAAATAGAAAATACATTAAATACGGATGTTATGAAACTATCGTAGCAAGTCTCGTAATAACCTGAACGACTTTCAATATTTGATCAATTTGGGAAAAAAAATCTGTAAAGTAAATTTTGTCACCATATTTAAAAAAATATTTTTAATTCCAAGTAGGGCAGTTAGGTCACTAAGTTATAAGGAGTAACTGAGTGCGGAAGAGAATTTACGGCTGTATCTAGCCAGCTCAACTGTACGTTGATGAAGTCTCGAAGATTATCTAGTACAGCGCTTAAGTAAAAAACGTCACGGTACCATGGTGAAGAGATTATCCGAACAATTACTTTGAAAGTATTTATAGAAAAGACAGGGAGAACCCACCCGACGGCGGTGAGAAAGTGACTGAATCATATCCGCCGCATCAAAATCGATAATATTACTGATTCTTGTTTTAATTTTATCAAGGAACTCAAGGTAAATAGAAGGGACACTGGACCAAATGTGGCAGCAAAACGAATGGTAGAATTACAGATATGTTTGACAGATTATGTAGAGAAAGTTTCTCTTGCCCGACACAGTCAACCAACTTTCTTAGCGGCTGACATAGCAAGGGATTCAATATTGTTTTCCTACTTCATGTCCGTCAAGAATGTTAGCCTGAAGGAGAAACGAGTCACATTTCTGGAGCTCAACGTCAGCGGTACTGATAAAAGACAAAGGGGCTCTGAGATGATTAATGTAGAAAGATTTAAAGTGGGAGGCGTGAAAATAAAAATTTCCACACATAAAAACGGACATCGTCGGACTAATCGGCCTTAATATCGATACAGAAGTAAATGTTTGTATCATCAGCACAGATACCAAATACAGAGCTGATTCCACTGTGAAGGGCTTTAATGAAAATTTAATAAAGTATTTTATCTTTGAAAAACACCCACTTTAGTACAAAAAGATCTAGACGAGAGTCCGTTCAGAATATGATTAATTTCATGATTTGATTGGAAAAACTGGATGAGTTAACCAGGAGCGTGATCTATGAAAATGGCTGATATTTTTCTTTTGATTGAGTGTAACTAAGGAATATAATTTCTTCAAAATCATCTACATGTTCTTCTAATCTTGGTACCACAGTGTAAATCACGCACTAAGACTATGCTATCAGCAAAGAAGTTGTTTTTTCTCAAAGCCCAAAGAAATAGAAAAACAATCTCTAAGTCGTAAATAGTTTAAATATTTTAAATGATAAATTAACGTCTCTCGGTTGACTCTAAATATAAACAGGTGCTAATCTGTTTATTTTCATGCCTGAAATAATTGTCTTTGTTACGTTTGTAATCCCATTATTCTCATTATAATTCCTATTATTCTAGTCAGTGAATGCGGAAATCTTCAGGCTTCGATGACAATCTGTCTAGGAGAATGAAACTCTTTTTATAACTCAGAATTTTTATTTTATTTTTGACATTTTATAAAGAATCCACGGCGTACTGTTATTTGAATGCTGCGTTTCAGGCGTTTAGGCGTCATCGCTTGTAAGCATTAGTTATGTAAAGCTTTAAATTTTATATATATATATATATATATATATATATATATATATATATATATAATTGGAGCACTCTAGATATTGGGCGCGTAATATGATATGCGCTAAAAAGACTGCCTTCTTCCACCGAACGCCCCGTGGCTCAGGGGTAGAGTCACCGACTGACGCCAATTCGGTCGGTTTCGAGCCTGGGTTAGGGAGCAATCGGAGTCTAACCGTTCTGATGAGCTGTGATACGGCGAAATAGATCTGTCTGCGGATGACAATATATATACAATTGAATAAGGAACGAAGGAAATATTAACAACGTTCAAAATATTAATTTTAAACAGTGCTCAATATAAAAATAAAGCTATGAATATTTATTATACATTACAGTTTAGAACATGTACAAATTACAATCTAAAACAAATTGTATATTTTGTTTCGACATTTAAAGGACAATGTCTCATCACGTAGTAAACATTATTTTTTGAAGGGAGATGGAATTATATATAAATATTTATATATAATTAAATTTGTTGTTTTTGAAATTTATAGAGTTTACATTGCAACAGGAAAATTTCTGTGTATTGAGATTTTACTTGGTCATTAGGCTATGCTATTTATTTTTGTGAAAATGATTTTCATTATAAGAAACAATACGTTTGTTATTTATGGATGTAGGAAGACAGAAAAAATGTGTGTGTATTCAATTTAACTAAACAGAATGGAAATTCACTTTGAATTTGAAAATGTAGGTCATATTTTTATGGTATACATGATTCCTTCTTTCAATCTTAATGGAAAGAATGTCAGTCGGGCAAATCCCTTGTCTAGACCGTATTTTCGTTGATGTATCCATTACTGTTACAAGATTATTGTCTTAGTTTTCACTGAATCTCAAAACAAAAAGAAAAAAAAGAAAATATTTTATATTTTTTATCTGACTTAAAGTGACTTTTGAGTGTAATTATACTAGTTTTATTTTGAGTCAGAATTTGTTAGTTAAATCTTTCATAAAATCTTAATTTGTGAAGATTTTAATATCGATATAATTATTAAAAATTTTAGTATACATTTTATTATTTTAAAATCTATTATATTATTTATATATCATAATAAATTTTTAATATCATATCACAAAATTTCAATATCTATTTGATTATTTTAATATCTATTTAATTATTATGATATCCTAATATAAAACAAATTATTAGATATGTGTAAGTTTATGGATTTTTTTATTTCGTAGTATCTTTTAAACCATATTCTAAGGTGAATATTCTGATAAGTTCACATATGACATTTATTTCATTACGTTTATCTAACAGATTATAGTCTAACATGTTTAATAATATAAAGTCTTTCATATAGACACAAAGGGCCTGGGTCGTTTAAAGACTTAAATATTCTAGCTTCTTCAAAATCTTTCTTTGTAATGTCAGGTTTTTATTTGTTTCTTTTAAATACTAATAATATTTCTATAAGGATGTTCGATTTCTGTATTATTAATTGAAGATGTGTGTTGATAAAATCGTTTTCTTTTCAAAGAGTTCTTAGTACTACCCACATAAATTTTTATATTACTAGGGTTTTCCACAGAAGAAACAGGACATTGATAGACAATGGATTCTGTAAGACATCTGTTTTTCAAAGGACATTCTAAAGGGATTTTACAGTTACATTTATTATTGTTCAAATTATTGATTTCAGTTATCGATTGATTCTTATTTTCATTTAGATTTAAATTTTTATTTAAATTATTAATATTCTGATTTTTAATATTTTTTTCCAGATTATTCGTACAAGTATAACTTAATTTTAGAGTGTTTTTATTGTAAGTCTTAATTAATGGATTATTATTCGGAAAAATTTTTTTTAATCAAAGCGAGGAATTTTTCCAAATTTAATGCTAACCGTTTGGTTGAAAAGTATTATATACCAAATTATATTTCTATTCCTATTTTTTCTTCGGGGTAGATCATCGTATTCTACGTATTTTATTTGAGCTTCTTTATCCACTATTTTTAAAGGCAGTATCATAAATATGACTATGCTTATTAAACACTTCTTCATTCGTAGAATTTCTACTAATTCTATATTTTATGAATGAGAGTATATGCGTAATAATGGATGGAGGATGGTTAGATTGTGGGTGAATATATAAAGGATTTTTATTTTGTTATATGGTTGATATATATATATATTTTAAATCTAGAGTCACATCGAGGAAATTTAAATTTTTATATTTGTATTAATAGTGTCTTTTTAAATTAAAGTTTTTAAATACTCCATATATTATCTTTCTATTTTTATCTATTTTTAAATTTGTGGAATTCCTCACTACCATAAGGCCATCATCCCTGTATAATCCAATATCTTCAGTAGTTATATCCTTATGGGCTGTAAGAGTATGGCATGCTGACCTTCTACGGAAACTGCGAAGCTATGGAATATCTGGACTTTTGTTGGACTTACTCCGGTCATTCCTCTCTAACCGCACACTGAAGGTGGTATTAAACGGACATGCCTCCCAGAACTACCCTACAAACGCGGGTGTACCCCAAGGCTCTATCCTAGGTCCTACGCTCTTTCTAATCTATATCAATGATCTCCCCGATACCATAATATCACAAGTAGACATGTACGCCGATGTCACCACAGTTTACTTTCGCCTCGATCAAAAATCTGGTGTAGGTGACAAGGCGACCCTCGCTGCCGAGCTTGAGAAGGACCTCCAATCCGTAGTGGATTGAGGTACGAAATGGCTCGTAAAATTCAATTCTTCCCAAACGAAGCTGCTGTCAATTAAGCACCACAGAGAATCGCACCTCCCTCCCATTAGCATGGAACAGGCTTGCCTCCCAGAGCGTAAATCACTACGCCTGCTTGGCCTGACACTCTCAGCGGACCTCAGGTGTAATGACTACGTCGAATCCATTGCTAAATCCGCAGCTATGAAAGTCGGCTCTCTGTGCAGGTCCCGGAAATTCTTTCCGCCTGAATCTATCCTGCAATTATATAAATCCACCATCCGCCCGTGTATTGAGTATTGCTATCACATCTGGTTGGGTGCCCCTTCTATTCTCCTCGGGGTTCTTGACAAAATACAGCGAAGAATCTGTAATGTGATTGATACCGACTTAGCTGACCGCCAGCAGTATCTCTCTCACCGGCGTGACGTGGCTTCCCTGTGCCTCTTCTATAAATACTTTCATGGCTTCTGCTCTGACAAACTTAAATCACTGGTGCCCCCTAGATGTGAATATGCATGAGATACTAGATTGGCAACTAGGTCCATCCCTTTTACAGTGAAACTGATGAAATGCAACAGCAATTTCTACTCAAATAGTTTCTTTCCTCGCACTTCCCGCCTGTGGAATTCCCTACCGCATGCTTACTTCCCCGACGGCTACAACCTCCAGGAGTTTAAATGTAAGGTCAATAGACACCTTCTAACACATTAACTCACACCCACTCTCTCCAATTCTCTCGCTATATACATCCTAAGTCGTCTATCACCCTCCTTCTGACATTTCCTATACCCAATCCCTCTGTGTAACCCCCTGCGCTATAGTGGCAGTGGAATGCCTTGCTTAGGGTGACACGATAAAACAAAACAAG
Source organism: Ascarosepion bandense (assembly GCA_037127315.1). Lineage (NCBI taxonomy): Eukaryota > Metazoa > Mollusca > Cephalopoda > Sepiida > Sepiidae > Ascarosepion > Ascarosepion bandense. The sequence goes on from JBBBDQ010000189.1 coordinate 1,622,924, forward strand.
ATTGTATAGCACAAATAAGCTAATCAGATTTGACGACTCAGCATTGTATATCAAAATTATTTTCTTTGAAATTATTTTCAAATTTAAAGTGGATCTTCATCCTGATTAGTTAAAATGAACACATATTTTTCTGTCTTCAAACATCCATAAATAACAAATGTATTGATTCTTATATTCAAATGAAAATCATTTTCACTGCAATAAATTAACGTTCCTAGTGACGAGGTGAAATCTCAAAACAGAAATTTTCGCGTCGCAATGTTATTTTAAATAAATAAAAAAAAATTAATTATATTATGTTCTACAATATTCTTGAATCGATCACCTTTTTGAAAAACTAAATCCCGGAGAACTTGGAATTCTAAAACTGTTGGTTCTCTTCACCTGGAAATATATATATATATATATATATATATATATATATATATATATATATACAGTTCACACTCTTTTCCTCCTCATGTTTGCCATATTCACGACATTTCAGCCGTTGTACACCTGCTTTCGTTGACTGGAATTTCAACGTGAACGCTTTATTCCCTCTACTTGAATAAATTGTTCTAGCTCTACGTGCTATGTCTCTCTCGGATGTCACACTATCAGATACCTCCCTTTGATTAAACTCTCTATATTTGTTCTTTACCTCTGCTGAAACCAGATATTGAACTCACAACTTTTTAGGTGAAGTCACTGGATTCAACCAATGTTTCATCTTTAAGGACACCAGGGTATGAATTTCGGGAACTTATGTCACAGTAACCGTTTTATATTGGAGTCCATATTACAGTTTGGTTGTTATTATTTTCTCTAACACTCCGTATTACTGGTTCCCATATTGTATTCGTTTCTATTTTTAGCTGGTTCATGAGATTTTTGTGATTTAACGTCTGCACTGATTTCTTACGTTTTAGTATTTTTCAGTGATGTTCTCTGTCTATTATTTTTATTTAATTCCACAGAATGCGGAATGAGGTCTTTCTTTTTCTTTCATATGTGATTACTACCTTAAGTGGCGTCCTGTTTCTCTTTTATATTTCTTAACACAGTGGCATGGGATGGCGTGCACACAATCCTTAATCAAGTTCTCCTTTTACCCGGAAGTGGTGTCTGCACAGTGTTGAACCATTTTTGAAGGTCGTCGTATTCTTATATATACCACATATATTTTGTATTTTTTCTGATAATCCCTTTACATAGAGTAGGCATACTCCTGAGTGTTGCTATCCTTGCCACCTTCTACCCAGTTTTCAGGAGCCGCTGCCATGTACAACGGTACATGTTACGTTATAGGGGACTACTTATACTGACAATTTTTTGTTCATATATCCCTAGATCGCTTCTCGTGACTTTTGAGCAGTATAGTAAGCAGTGGAAGATCCCTTTCTTTACAATAGAGTTGGTTGGAAATGAAGTATTGTCCGGTGATTGTTGGTTTGCGTTATACAGGTGTCGCGAACCAATTCTCTGTTGGAGATATTAATACATCCAGTAATGCTAGTTTCTTGTAGTTTTCTCTCCACTGTAATCTCTATCGATGGTCTCATTGATTGGTAAATAAAACTCTTCCCGCTGTGGTCAGAATATGAGTATGTCATGTACAGAGTTGGTTTTAGTAATGTCATCTCTTTGATTTATTCTATGTATATGTTAGCCATAACTGTGGATAAGGACGAGCCCATTGCTTAAACTTCATCCTAACGATATATGTCTGATCCCATTCCAAAGTGTGTTCTTCCTGCACACACACACACACACACACACACACACACACACACACACACACACACACACACGCACAGATATGTTTTATGCAACTATGTTTTGGATAATAATGGTTTTAGTGATATAAGTATTACTAATAAAGCAAAAGGTGCGGGGAGAAAAATGATTCTTACCTTTTCTAAGGCTTAAATAGCCTTGTCTGTCAACAATTACAGGCAACCTCTTCTGCCTCCCATAAGTATGGACCAAGTGATTCACCCTGAGAGTAATACACTATGCCTCCTCGGACTTACCCTGTCCTCAGACCTCAAATGGAACCACTATATTGAATCCATAGCAAAATCTAATGCTAAGAAGATTGGGTCACTATGTCGATCCAGGATGTTTTTTCCACCTAAATCCATCCTGCATATATACAAGTCAACCATTCGTCCGTGCATGGAGTACTGCTGCCATTTATGGTCAGGTGCCCCTGCCGTTCACCTCAGTGTTCTTGACAAGCTCCAAAGGAGAGTCTGTAATGTGATAGGTACTGATCTGGCGACTCGACTGCAGCCACTTCCCCATCGTCGAAATGTGGCCTCCCTTTGTCTCTTCTATAAATACTTTCATGGCTTCTGCTCGGACGAGCTTAAGTCACTGATGCCTCCTCAACAGGTGTTTACTCGTGCAACCAGACTGGCAACTGGGTCCCACACATTCACAGTCAGGTTAGCCAAATGCAGACGACAATTCTACTCCTGCAGCTTCCTCTCTCGCACTACCCGCCTGTTGAACTCACTCCCGTATTCTTGCTTTCCTGACGGCTACAACCTCCAGAAATTTAAATGCAAAGTCAATATTCATCTACTAACCACTGGACTCTAGCTCTCTCCCCTCCCCTGTATAAGCTTCCCTTTCTCTCCACCTATGTATCTGTCATCGCACCTGCTTTCTCAGCATTCTATTGTTCCTTTCTAACTAGTTTGTACTCCTCACTCTTTTCTAATTAATCTTTTTACATTTATGTAACCCCCTGCACATCAGTGGCGTTTCCGCCTTGCTCGGGGTGAAATGATTTAAAAAAAAAAATGAATCATTTCTTCGTAAGTAAATATAACGATCACAAATGAACTTGGAACTCGGCTCTCCAATTAACAATTCAGAATTACTATCCATTACACCAATGCGCATAAAAGAGCTCATAATATTCCCAAGCAATCACCCATCTAGGTACTGACCAGTGATTTTCAAAAAACATGTTCATACTCATTGCGTGGAAACTATATACAGAACATTGGGATCTATTGTAAATGGATGAAACAGGCTTTTGGTTTTTGCATGTTAATTATTTAAGTTTATTTCAATTATTTTTATTTTTATTTATATTTACCAAATTTTTTGTTTATATTTGGTTTGTTTTATTTTTAATTTTAAAGTACATATCTTCTTCTTTATGTGCCGTGTCCCTTCAGGTCGTAGACGATCATGGACTTCCACTTGATCCTCTCTCTTGTCACTTTCATTATTTTCCCGCTTGGTATCTCTCCCAAACTCCTCTCCGCCATTCATTTGCTCAAGCCTATAAAATATGTCTCGCGCTGCATTCCCCTGTCTCCCTTTCCTTCTGTCCGTCCTGTGAGTTTTAGATTCTCTAGGCCGTCTTTACTCATTACTGTCCTAGGAACCTCAGCTGTCTATGTGATGTATGACTTTTCTTCTCGTTTGCATTTTCTCCAACACCTAGTCTTTGCTCATATGCTTCGCCCATAGTATCTTCAGCAACCTTTTGTAAAACCATATTTTATTGCTACCCCAAGCCTCTTCTTCATCCTTGAGGAGATCGTTCAACACTCACTGGCATACTGAATGACAGATATTCCATTACAGTCATGCAGTATTTTTTTTTATTTTGTTTCCAATGTGATCTTCTTGTCTCTCAGCACTCCGGTTACCTTTTGAAATGTGTCCTTGGCCGCACTAATTCGTCTTCGGATCTCAATAGAGCATTTCCTAGATATTTAAATTTCTTTATTTGCTTGATTTTAGTTTTTTCAGCTTTTTTTTTTTGCATTTTGGTGTCTTATTTTTGTTTATGGCCATACATTCAGTTTCTTGAAGTTTATACTCAGTGCATTATAATACATACTGAATAGAAACATGAAAAGAAGGAACCCGTTTGTTGCTTGAATAACGACTGTTAAAGTACAAATATAACGAAATTGTGGATGAAGAAATGGTTACTACTCGATAGATCACTTGTTTTCGCCTTGTAATTTCATGGAACCATATCCTCCGCCTCTCAAATAACCGTTAGAATAATTCAGTACAGCGTGCTGCAAATAATTCACAATTGACTTGTTTATATAAACAGTCGAGTCAAAATAAACACAGGCACATGTTCTGAAGATTACGTTCAAGAATAAAACTGACAGTCACCATCATATATATATATATATATACTGCTAGTATATATATATATATATATATATATATATATATATATATATTAGCAGTATAGCTCGACATTGCTCGAATGTAATGAAAGCTTTAAAACTAATCCATGGTCCTGGAGCTGCTCAGACTCTTTGGACGTTGGCACTAAAGACTAAAAAGCAATAGTTGTTTCCAGTTAAAGCGAAACCGTAGACTGAAAGAAAATCGAATGGATGTAAGTCAAATTTTGATTCCCTGGTATTGATATCAAATAAGATCTTTTCGTTGTAAACTGAATTTTGAAGTCTAAATAAGTCCTCTGAGTAAATAGTATCATGGCTGAGACTAAGAACTACAATTATACCTACTTAGAGGCAAACCCGAAGGAAAAACTAAAATAAGATGGCTGAAAAAATACAGACATACAGCCTGATAAACAGACACACACAAAAACATCTTGCCTTATATATATATATATATATATATATATATATATATATATATATATTATCGATTTTCTGCACTGTTATAAGAACTGCAACGTTGACACTTCTGAATATCGTGTCTTATGACTTTGTCTATGAGTGTATCAAATTTCATTAAAATCGGACCACTCCTTCTATAACCCGATTTTTTCGATTATCGATTTTCGATATTTATCGGATGTACCTCGACACAAATCCTTGCTAAGAACACTCGCAGACGCTTGTAGTACAACTGTGTAAATTTTCAAGAAAATCACTTCAGTCGTTTCGGAGTCTATAGGTAACGGACACACACATATACAGACATACACACACACATAGTTCCATTTATAAATAAGTTTATATATATATATGTGTGTGTGTATATATATATATGTGTGTGTGTGTTTTCTAAACTCATGCTGTTAAAAATAAGAGACAATGAATGTTTATTGTGTTTAATCATGAGCCGTTCAAACATCGTATTTTGGCTTTAATTTCAGGTGAAAATAAAGACAAAAATTCTCCAACATTTGGATAATTTTTTATTAAGTTGGTTCTAAGCTTTCGGCTCGCATGAGCTATCTTCAGAGAAGTTACAAATACGTTAACAGAAAAACATCCACCATCAGCTACCCTTTTTAAACTATAATGAACTCTTTTTATTATTATGAATACAGGGAGAATATGCCTCTAGGGGTGGAGTTGAGTTGGGTTGAGTCACCCCTGTCTAATACTTGGCAATTAGACTAACGTTTAACACTCTTGTATTTGTTTTCCGTTTAAAACATATGTTTCACTAATTCGCTACTTCGAGTTTTCTACCGCACCTCTTCTGGGTCCACAACAATATCTATGTATCCAAGTGAATAAGGAACAAAAAAATGACAACGTTCAAAATATTAATTTAAAACAGTGCTCGATATAGAATAGAGCTGTGAATATTTATTATAAATTCTAGTTTAGTACAAATTATTATCTACTACAAAGTGTACATTTTGTTTCGACATTGAAATGACAATGTCTCATCAGGTAGTGTGGAAGAGAATGGAAATTATTTTTCTTAAACTTGGCGACTTGTGTGTAAGATGCAGGTGGAGTGGAAAATGGGAAATAGGGTTAGTTGTAAGTTAGAATTTGAACAAAAAGAGGGAAGAGGTAGGAGATAGAGTTGATTAATGGACATGCTGAAAATTTTGTAGACAGATTTAACATTAGATGATAAGGTATGTTCCTTTCTAGCTTTTTATGGTTAGTTCTCTGGGTTTAAATGAAAGGAGAAAATAAGGAAATGTATATGGGGTGGGGAAAAGTAGGAGTGGATACTATAAAGTGGAAATAGAGATTGCTATTTCATGAACATATCTTAATTAGTGAATTATGCGGCTGTATATATTTTTGTATTTAAACTTAGTTTTTATAATTAATCTATTTTTGTATATTTAACCTTAATTTAAAATTTAGGAAACCTCTTTTTTATGTAAAACTTTAAATTAGATCACAGTCTTTGGTATGAAAGAACGGTGAAATTTGAAAAAAGATTGTTATCTAAAATTTGAGGTAAGAGTGTTATCTAAATCGATAGAGGAACCATGTTTCCTCTTTCTTCAAGAAAAAATGCAAATCATTAAATAAATGAATAGCAACATACTATTAAACCAGAGGCATGAAACCACATTAAACTGCAAACACATTATAGAACTAACCTTACAATCATGATCAAAACTACAAAAGCCAAAGTTAAGATCCCTAGAAACAATAAACTTTATAATATTAACAACACTCTTACCTCAAAATTTAAAAACACTACCACTTCTGCGATTTACGCGTTACGCTTGACTAGCGTGTGTTTACACCGCATATATATAACACACTAAATTTTCTCTTCTGAATCCATGCGCCCATGGCTTAGTGAGTAGGTACTCCAACTTACACCAATTCGGTCGAGTTTCGATCCCGGTTTGAAGCAGATAGAAGTGTCTAGCCATACTGATGTGCTTTGATACATCGAAACAGGCTTGTATGGGGATAACTAATGTATATATACACTTATTATATATATCACCTGCATACAACCTTGTTCTGCTGTATTATAGCTCATCAGCACAGCTGGATTAAATGTCTGCCTTAATATATATAAAATTAAATATTAATAAACCTAAAATCAAACCTGCTCGTTGTGTACTCTTTTGAATAATGTATGTTTCTATTATCCATCTTAGCCAGAAAAAAGAAAAGCTCTCACTAAGCACTTTTTTTTTCATGCGTTCAACTTCACAGTTCAACCTAATTCTCATTTTTAATTGAATAAAGCTGACACATCTACAGTCATAATTTTTCTATATTCCTGGGCTGAGGTAATATTTACACTATTTACATTATTCGGACTATTTTCCTGATCTTTGTTGCCGTATTTACGACGTTTTGGCTGTTGTACGCTCCGGCCTTCTTCAGGTGCTAGACATTTCAAACCAGATATATAAAACCAAAAAGTGAGCCTTATTTGGTGTCTGTCAATCAAATTGATTCTTTCATGACCAATGATGACATGAAATTGCGTGGTGAGTCTATTCATATAATATACACTGTTAATTCACAGGCTTGTACCGAATTAGTAATTTTAAATCTGTCTATTAAAGTAATATCTATATAAAACTTTATTTTATTTCTTCATTATCTGACTGGGAATTTGTAAAAAAAATTCAAATAATTATTTTCTAGTGAACGTTAATTGGTGTGTAAGTAAAATTCCAGAAGTAAAGAAATATTTCCTGAAAACATTACCAAATTATTTATTTTTAAAGTTGTTCCAGAATAAGAGAAAGGAAGGGAAAAAACGGTATAAGATTAAAAGTAAGCTTTGAACATAAAAAAAAAACAATGAACTGAAACTTCGCAAATTTTCTTTTTTGGGATCAATTACAGGGTCGAGTAAATATATGTATTCTAATATAAAAATATGTTCATAATTTTCCATATAAAAATCTGTAACTGATATAGACTTGCCATATTCTTTATTTAAGTTATTTATTTATATTTGATTTATTTAATTGAATTTCATATTTTGTTTTCATTTTTTTATTTTTTTAAATTGTTTCCTTATATTTTTGTTCTCGTTCGGTTTTTTACAGAATCTTTAACCGGTGGATACGTATAAGAAAAGGAAAGAGACACAACCAGCAAGTTAATTATTCTGCCCAGCGAATAATGACTGCCTGAATCACAAATATATGGAGATTCTAGAGAGTGGAAATGAATCATTGTCTCATGAGATATCACCTAGTCTCTGCATTATACATTGATGGATCTCGTTTTTCGATCCTTGCTTCTCTTTGCAATATTCCGATTTTTTTCATCGTTTCCAGTATGTAGATTTTTACGTGAAGAAAAAAACACAACTAGAAGGCAAGAAGTGTATGTGGAATAACAAAAATAGAGAAAATAGTGTACTTTCTAAAAGCTGTCAAAATTAGTGAAGCAATTAGAAAATACCGTAACCAACTAAAAACGTTTTCAGAAAGAACTGAACAGATGTTGAATTTGTGTGTGTGCAAGTTTAAAAAGGATATACATCTCAACAAAATTTCTAAGAAATCTGTCAAATTGAAAACGTTTCATTAAAACTAAATTTGATTAAGCGTTTTGCCTTTTAAGGCTTCATCATATTTAGAAACAACAGAAAGCAATGTGTGTATGTGTATGCTTAAATAATGAACGATAGTACATTTTCCTTAAGCTGACCTTTCTCGCGATTGAAAAAGATTGAAAGGGAGTGATGTAAAAGCCGTTAATATTTATTCTGTATTTTTTCTTTATAATTCTTAATACATGTCAAAAGATTTTAATTTATTTTTCAAACTATTTTGTATTAAACTAAAGGTAAATCCTCATTGTTTTGCTGAATGGTTCGAACGCAAGAAATTCATATTGTTTTTTCTGAAAAGAATCCAGTCCTTTAGAAAAGGTTTAAATTAAAAGAGTTATACGTTTTTTTTTGTCAGTTAATGTGTTTTCCATGTCGATGATATATGTTTACAAAAGGTTGTAGAATCCCGATAAATATAATTACATAGAATTAAAAAAAATATAAAGTGTTTTACTTACCTGATTGGGCTAATGTCTGAATATTTGGATTCCACGTTTGTTTTAGATAGACGTTTCAACAATCACTCCGTTCACTCGTAAGGGGCTATAGCAATTTACGTTTCGTATTTATCCCCATCTAAACATGCTCTACCTTTGCTTTCTTTGTCTTCAGTAAAATAGCATGTGATTGTAATAGTTGAATGCACTGCGTTTATGTAGATATTTATCAACTTTTTTTGATTTTGCGTCAATGTTTGGGCATGTACTTGTGAATTGAATGCACTGCGTTTATGTAGATATTTATCAACTTTTGTTTGATTTTGCGTCAATGTTTGGGCATGTACTTGTGAATTGAGTTGATTATGCAGTTGCTACTAGGATTCTTATTACAGCCAATAACTAAAGGGAAAATCTAGAACAATCTAGAAATACTAAATTGATTTAATCACATAAGTGAAGAAATATTCGAAAGTCCTTTGAGCAATATGTTGTTTCGTTAAATGTATCGGAAATAAAAGGAGAAAAATTGATTGAAATGCAAAGATTGCCAGGACAAGTAAGTAAATTTATTTTAAATTATCTTTTTGTTTAAACTATTTTAGATTAATACTGACGTTAAGAATTTTAATCAGCATAAAATAGATGGGAATCTGAATGTTAATATTGCTAAAAATATGTTTATTTATTCTACGTTTCCCAGTCTACGACTATGTATATCCATATGAATCGCCTTGGAAAATACAAAAACAATTTATTCTTCTAAATCTGTGACTCAGAAACCTTTTCTTTCTCTTAACCACATTTTCGTATAAATAATTTACTCGCGCCTCAAAAGGTTTATGTGATAAAAACACATCGAAACAGAAAAAACGGATAATGGGAGATAACCGCAGACCCAAAGTCAGCACATTATCTTTGATAACTATCTCCGACAATTTCAGGAATCTAAGCTGAAAAAAGTAGCAAAAAAGGACTACAAATAAACTGCAAGAAAACCAAATGCATGGTCATCAGTAACAAGTTCAGCCCAATATGCCAAATACAGGTCGGGGAGACTAAAATCAAGCAGGTACAAACATGCTTGGGAAGTGTTATAACAGAAGACGAAAATGCGACACAGAGATCCGAAGACAAATTGGCATGGCGAAGGAAGCTTTCCAAAAATTGAATAAGGTATTAAGAAACAGGACAATTTCGCTAGAAACAAGGAAGAGAGTACTGGATCGCTACTTGTTGTCCGTTCTTCAATATGGCAGTGAATGCTGAACAATATCATCAAAGATGAAGGAAAAACTTGAAGCAACTGAAATGTGGTTCTACAGAAGGATGCTGCGAATATCATGGATCGAGCATGTGAGCAATGATTAGGGCTTAGAAATGATGGAAACAAAAAGAAAATTAATACTGAGCATCAGAAAAAGACAGCTGAAGTTCTGGGACATGTAATGAGGAAAGAGGGCTTGGAGAATCTGATACTAACAGCCAGATAGAGGGATAAAGAGACAGGAGAAAGCAACGGATACAATATTTGAAGGACCTAATCAGGTAGATGACGGAACGAGGTTTGCATGGTGTAACATGAAAAGACCTGCTCAGAGCCATCAGGGATGGGGAAACGTGGAAAACCATGATCGCCTACGTCCTGAAGGGACAAGGTACATAGAAGAAGAAGAAGAAGAAGAAGAAGAAGAAGAAGAAGAAGAAGAATATTCTTAATATTTATATAGAATGCAAAAATATCACAATGATAAAATTAATCGATAATTATTTTATACTGGGACTCATGCAATTACAAGTAATCAATAAATCCATAAAGAATAATTATGTAAGTAAAAGATAAAAAACTTTGATGGGGGTCTTATATAAAATTATATTTCTGCGATGTTATTAAAATAACGCTAGAGAAATACATGGCTTCCCTCTGTCTCTTCTACAATTACTTTCACGACTTCTGCTCCGATGAACTTAGCTCACTAGTGCCCCCTATATATAAATTAACTCGACCACAAAATCAGCAACTAGGTCCTACTCTTCTACTGTGAAACCAATATATTTTAAAAGCAAATTCTACTCCAGCATCATTTTTCTCGCACTTCCCACCTGTAGAATTCCCTTCCGTTTACTTGCTTCCCCGACAGCTACAATCACCAAGAATTTAAATGTAACGTCAATAGTCATCTTCTATCACACTAACCTACATCTTCTCTCTTTCGTCCTCCTTTCTCCGTCCACTCCACTCTCATCAGTATTCTCATCCTTCTCTTACCCACTTCCTGACACTCCTTATAACCTGTCACTTTTTCTCATAACTTTCCTCCTATGTCAGCCCCTGCAAAACAGTGGCAATTAAATTTCTTGCTTGTGGTGAAAAAATGTTACTTTACATGTTTAAATAATATGTGTTTGTATAATATGAATTTTTAAAAATTGTTTCTAAAGTTTTTATTGTGTTTCAATCATTCTTCCTCACCCGCTATGTTCTTCCGCCACACATATGAGGCGCGCCACACTGTTTGGGAAACACGTATCTGAATAGAAGAATTGCCTTCACATGCTATTAATATAAAAAAGATTTTTGTAATTCTATAGCATTATTTGAATAACATCGCAGAAATATAATTTTATATGAGTCTCACATGAAAGTTTTTCATCGTTTACTTACATAATTTTTCTTTACAAAAGAAGAGACAAGGTTTATGATACAGATAGAAATTTTGCCAACTGTCTTATTGCTAAATCTTCCTAAGAACATTATTAATAATCAAACTCCAGCCATTAGAGTTAAATTTCTGTCGTAACCGTTTGATACTGTAATACACTAATTAACTTAAAGTAGAAACGCTTTTTATTGTCATCTACTTTAAAATGCGGTGTTCATCAATTGTCACAGATTCATTTTTCTTATTTATTAAGAATTACAAATCTTACTTGTAAAAATTGAAACATTTATTTCCCGTCGATTTCTCCATGTTGAAAATTCAGAGTAGTCCTTCGCATAGATTGGTTATCAGTCCAAAATAGTGAGCCAACTCTATCCTGCTATTTAAAATATGACTGGCTGTGTAGAAAGAGAGGGAGGACAGATCGTATATTCTGCAGTAGTGCAAAAGTAAACGCAATAAACGGGTCCAGATCTGGAAAGTGTTTATTTGGTGCCAATTTCCGATTTCGCATTTAATAATTAAAAGAAATGTCAAAGACTTGATATTTATATAGTAAATAAGTAATATTTACACGTTAAATAAATAATCTACAGATGGACCTAACTGTTAAAAAAGACGAGCAAATTTTCATACATATATCTAACGTTTTACTAAAGTGATAGTCATGTTGATATTAAGCGTTTCCATACGAGAAACATTCGACATTCATTGTCCAAGAAGACAGCAGCACTTCTTTTTCGTGTAAGGTTTAGCAATCTTGTCATGCTAGATCTATTACGACTGAGTAGTGAATTCGATCTTCGTTCGGTTTTCCAAACTTTTAACTTTGTCATATCTAAGCTATGCTTAGAAAATCAGTTTTGAGTACATCACCATGTTGCAAGGTATAGCAAGCATGTCTCATTGGAACTTTTACAACTGAATAGTGATTTCGATTCTCATTAGATGCCACATACTTTTGGTCTTGTTCGACAGAGAACAGCATTGGAAGATCTGGAAACTCAGTTGTAGTTATAATCCTAGTTGCAGTTCACAGTGGAGATTAATCGTACAGATGCTTTACTGTTATCGAAGAGTTCAGACAGATACCGAAGTTATTCAGAACCCAGACTAGCTCTCAGCTCCACTCAGATAGAACAAGTTACCCGGACATACTATTTCACTTCAAGATTAGTATATATTTATTTATACTAATAGTAGTCCCAAATTGACTAACCCGCGTCTAGTTTGTATATTAGCTTCAATATAACCTACTTTCTGTCTCCATACCGGTTTTTCTTGTTCATTTTTTTGGCGGTTACTCCTCTGGAATCCACAACAGCTTCAGTCATCTGTTTTGGATCAAGTAAGTTGATTTATACTTCAAGATCATTCTCATATCAAATATGAATACCTCTATCATTAGTATAGCTTTAATTATAATCCTAACAATGGCCACTGTTGGGAAAAGAAGAACGATACTTTCTATTTGAATAATAATTTGGGGTGTATTATGAAATGCTTAAATGATCAGATCTTATCCTTCTTGCTGGTCTTTCTCTAGGTACGAATTTACACGAGATATTAGATTAGCAACTACGTCCCACCTTTTACTGTGAAATCGATAAAATTTAACCGCAATTTCTACTCGAACAGCTTCATTTCACGCACTTCCCGCCTGTGGAATTCCCTTCCATTTACTTGCTTCCTCGGCAGTTACAATCTCCAGGAGTTTAAATGCAAGGTCAACACTTACACACTAACTCGCATCCCTCATCCTCGGTATCCTTACCCGTCTATCACCCTCCTTCCGACATTTCCTATATCTAACCACTCTTTCTTATCACTTTCGAATATGTAACCCTCTGGGCAATAGTGGTAGTGGAATGCCTTGCTTGGAGTGAAATGATTAAAGAAAGTTCATTGAACATAATATAGATAACGTTTAAGTAGACTGAGATTCTAATTTCCTTCTTGACTTTCTTCTGATGATGTTTGAAATGTTTCGGGATTGGGGTCATCGCCTGACATGCATGATTGTGTTGATATAATTTCTTTACTAAGTTTAGGCATTCAGAACTTGAAAGGCTGTTTCTAAAGGATGACAAGAGGAAGCCTCTATTGTTGTAGTTATATGTTACGCTGTGATCGAGAAAACAGGTATGCAATTTTCCATTGAAGAATTATGCAATTTTCGGGAGTTGTCTGATAACATATATGCCATCATTGTATCTCTTACATGAACCAACGCTTAATAGAGTTTGCGAAGATTTTCACAAAAAAGATAAAAGTCTACTAAACAGAGTGTTTCTTATTATTTTCAAAATAATCAATATAAATGAGATAATAGTGCATGTGGGTGGGACTTGATGAATAGCTTATTGTTTTGATAGTGTTGTGGATTCTGGGTAGGGAACCGCACAAAATAATAAAGAATAAAACAGATATTTGAGATAGAAAAATAGGTTAAATTAAACGTAAAAATACAAACTGGAACGCAGGTTAATAATCCAAGGAATACGATAAGCAAGGAATATTTTTTTTAATCATTTCACTCCAAGCAAGGCATTCCACTGCCACTATTGCGCATGGGGCTACAGAGGGGAAGGCAAAGAGAAGGAGTGGTTAGACATAGGGAATGTCAGGAGGAAGGTGATAGATGGGTAAGGATACCGAGGATGTGGGTTGGGCAGATGGGAAGAATGTTTGATAGAATGGGAGCAAGTTAGTGTGTTAGGAGGTGTCTATTGACCTTACATTTAAACTCCTGGAGATTGTATCCGTCGGGGAAGCAATCATGTGGAAGGGAATTCCACAGTCGGGAAGTACGAGGAAAGAAACTGTTGGAGTAGAAGTTGCGGTTGCATTTTATCGGTTTCACTGTAAAAGGGTGGGATCTAGTTGCTAATCTAGTATCTCGTGCAAATTCGTATCTAGGGGGCACCAGTGATCTAAGTTCATCGGAGCAGAAGCCGTGAAAGTATATATAGAAGAGACACAGGGAAGCCACATCGCGCCGGTGGGAGAGAGACTGTAGGCGGTCTGCCAAGTCGGTATCTATCACATTCCAGACCCTCCTCTGTACCTTATCGAGAAGCCCGAGGAGAATAGCAGGGGCACCCGACCAGATATGACAGCAGTATTCAATGCACGGGCGGATGGTAGATTTATATATGTGCAGGATAGATTTAGACGGAAAAAACTTCCGGGCCCTACACAGAGAACCGACTTTCATAGCAGCTGATTTAGCAATGGATTCGATGTAGTCATTCCATTTGAGTTCCGCTGAAAGTGTGAGACCAAGGAGGCGTAGTGTTTTACTCTCTGGGAGTCAAGTCTGGTCCATGCTAATGGGAGGTAGGTGCGATTGTCTATGATGGTTAATTGAGAGTAGCTTCGTTTTAGAAGCATTAAAATTTACTAGCCATTTCTTACTCCAGTCCATTATGGATTGGAGGTCTTTTTCAATCTCGGCGTGAGGTTAGTTTTGACGCCTACACGAGATTTTTGGTCGAGGCGAGAGTAAACTGTGGTGTCATCGGCGTACAAAACTACTTGGGATCTTATGGAATCAGGGAGATCATTAATGGATATTAGAAAGAGTGTAGGACCTAAGATGGAGCCTTGGGGGACACCTGCGTTTGTATGGCAGTTCTGGGAGTATATATATATATATATATATATATATATATATATATATATTGTTAGGGCGCTCTCCACCTTTGTTATAATAATGGACTGTTCCTACCGTTATATAAAGTGGTAGTAAAAAAGACCTCGGAGTAGTGCGTTGCATTTGCGTTAGCTGTTCAGCTCGATACTAAGTCAGTCGTGTACTTCCGGGAGCGAACCGGAAGTGTGCCTATACACAGACTCTACGTCTTATTACTTACTAACCGATTGTTCCTGTACTCTACTAATAACTCCGTTGTACATACTATTTTCCGGTAATATATTTCATTTACTTATTTCCGTTGTTTGTGATTATTTACACAACTATTTCTGTTACACACACACTATATATATATATATATATATATATATATATATTCAAATCTTTGAAGTGAAGCCGTGCTGCGATTAGTCTGTCCGAGTAATTCTATTCTTGCTGAGTGGAGCTCAGAGCTACCATGATTACTGATGCAGTATACTGTGTGTAAATTCGGAATCGCTCTGTAACTTACGGATCAGTAGAAAACTAACGTATCTTATTATTGGTAGGAGTATATGTATACTCAAGTCGAGTCCATTATCATAGAAAAAGGGAAGAACCCACAACAGATAATCAATTAATCCCGGTATAGCACTATGTTTGGATCCGTTTATGATGCCAGACTTCCCCTATGAACTTGATAAACTTGCTACTGCACTAGGGGAGAGGGTAGGCTATTTTAAAAATGTTACCCTCATTGTCAAGTGATGCTTTTTTTATTTACATTGTTATGCCTTTCTGAACTTCCTCAAAAGTAGCTTTGTTTTATTAATGCTTGGAGACAGATCGGATGTATATTGTTTCATATTCTATGAATCTTCTGTTTAGTGTAGTAAGGTTTGAAAGGTGACTCAAAGTATTGGGAACAATAAATTTCTTCTCAGTCGGTTTCGTTTCTATGATGTTATTGTGATTTTTCGCTTTTTTCTACATTTCAACATCTTGTCTCTACTGTTTGGCTTCTTTAATTTGGTTCCCAATTTCCTGGAGATATTGGTTTCCAAGAACATTAACTACTTCTTTGTTTTGTTTCTTAATTTTTTAGTATTTTTCCTGAGATTTTTTTTTCTTCTGTTATCAATATTTTCAACTCAGGATTTCCGAGAAATTAATGGTTAAATATATCGTAAATAGAAGTATATAAATTTACTTTAACAGACTGCGTAAATGTAGTTTCGCGAAACACCGTAAATTGTTTGAAAACCAAAATGATGAGGTGAACACTCTAGTCAGGTTCTTAAATATGCTCGTCCGGTGAAGACTTTCACATAAATATCATGCACAGTACCAGATCCGTTCAGACATATATAAAGCTGTTAACTGTATGTAGCTGGTTTCTCAGATAAATAGGTAAAGATTATTTT
Source organism: Ascarosepion bandense (assembly GCA_037127315.1). Taxonomy (NCBI): domain Eukaryota; kingdom Metazoa; phylum Mollusca; class Cephalopoda; order Sepiida; family Sepiidae; genus Ascarosepion; species Ascarosepion bandense. The sequence continues at coordinate 1,639,329 of JBBBDQ010000189.1, forward strand.
GTTCTAGTCAAATGCGAGTCTTGGCTATAAACATACTTTTTCGAAACTTGTGGGCTGGCGTGACATAATCACAAAGAAAGAATTGTATTAAATAACATACAATATCACTTTTACACCTTCAACGGCAGCTACAAGTAAAGTGGATATCAGATGTAATTAAAGAAAATAAGGTCATCATGAAGATTTTTTCTTCCACATTACTACAAATAAAATCTAAGGTCAGAAAACCCTCATATATAATGGAAAGAGCGATAACAGTTATTAGATTTAGAAAAAAAAACTATTCTTCTAAAAATTGTTTTAGAGAAGTATTTTATAAATTCCAACTGACAGTTGTCCTGTCTGCTCGCACAATAAATATCGAATGTTTCCTTTTATGGAAGTGGCTAATATTATCATTACAATTACTAATCTCAGAGATTAAACGTAACAATAGGATAGCTACTAGAATTGTATTTACTAAATCTTAATTTGTTTTTTGATCATATCACTCCGAGCAAGGCGGTAACGCCACTGATGTGCAGAGGGCTACGTAAGAGTGAAAAGATTGGAAAAGAGAAAGCCGGAAACCACATTCTAAACAGGGAACAAGGTGTGAGCCTCTTCACCTGTTCAATAGACATGGGTAGAGTGTGAACCGGGCGATAGTTAGATCTATCTACTCCAATAAAAAAAAAACAAAAGATCATGGTGGTGGATTGCTAAGTTTTAACTCAGATAAAAGAGATTTCTGCCAAAATAAAAAAACATTACAGAAAACCAATTAGACATGAAAAGTTTAAAATTAAGCAAAAAAATGACTTACTTTTAAGAATATTTAAAACAAGAGATTCCCATCCCAACACGAGGGAACTACCAGGAAGATAAAAATTATTTTTAACTTTTTGGTCACACCAAGTGAATATTGAGGGGAGGTTGGGTTAGTCAACTGAAATAGCCAGTGAGTGTCCCCAAGAGGGTAGCAAGACTACCAAATTACAGCCCACCAAGAAGAGGAAAGGAGAGAGAAAAACTAACATAGGGCCAGCGAAAAAGAAAGAAACAAACTAGCAATACACCAGTCAAAGAGATTTCTGCTAAAATAACAAAAAAATTAAAGAAAACCAATTAAACATGAAAAGTTTATAATTAAGCAAAAAATGACTTACTTTTAAGAATAACAAAACCACAAATGTAAGTCACTCATTGAGAACTACACTTGTAAATTGGGTGTCTGCCTGTTTAGCCTGCTAAATTTTTCACTGCTTTGAGTGGAAAATATAGATACATACTCTGTAAAAGACATCTACCATGCCACTTTCTTGGAGTATTTTTTCTCTGGAATCTGGAGAGATATTATATTTACAGTTATGTTTAAATATAAAGCGATGACACTGAGTTAGTCTGAGACATTCTTGAAGGTGAACTATTTAAAGTAAGCCATAAACCTAAGAGTAAATAAAACTTGATGTACAAGTGTTTGCATTGCGTGGATATAATTCTGCCTTGTCCATGTTTATTGGAATTTTCTCCCCTGAGCTCGTAAAGGTAAGAGTGGTGATGGCACCGGACTATAGAACTGTATTCGTCAAAAGGAAGAAAGGGAATTCAATTGATTTAATGGAATCTCAGTTCATGTTTTGCACTTTCCCGGCTCCAGAGAAAGGTGCTGAGAGGGGAGCTCAGACAAGGAAATGTCTGCGCCCTCACATCCATTCATGCTTTTAACATTTTAGTACCGTGTCACTCACGACAGCAAACAATAGAGTGTCAAAATTATATGTATTTAAGACTTTTCCCCAGTTATATCCGAAACAGCAAAGGCTTCTTACTTTGTTTCTTACATAAAAACGTGTACGTTTGGATGACTAGTAATTATGAGTAAACAAGAGAGCACAATTAAAATATGAGAATTTATTCACTAATCAATTATAAATTCTTTATAAAACCGCTGCTGATATTATAGAGTCCACAAGCCACTGCTGATGTCAATTATCAACTCTCTAAATTTTTCAGTGCCTCTGTAGTAAAAATGTTTGCTATACAAAAAAGTTTGAGGCCTACTTGCAGGTTACAGTTGTAGTAAGAATTGTAGAGTGAAATGTATTAAGCCAAGTAGATCAATATACAGTCAGCAATTTAGTATGAAGAATAAATTGATTTCAAATATATAATAGGCGTTATCTTTTTTTTTTAATAAAATTACAATATATACAAAACTATATCAACATTGATTACACCCTTTCCATTCAGTGGGTCTAAAACTGACCGCATGATGAAAGAAAGGAATCTAAAGCAGTTGTTCAATTAATTTGTTAAAGGATATATATATATATATATAAGTACGTATATTTTGGCATTTTATTTTCTTTTAAATAAGTCGTGTTAAACGATAGAGACAACATAGTCTTATACATTTTCTTTTGAAGTTTTTCAGATTTTCTGATTAGACTTTTTATTTCGAATTATATTTGATTTTTAAAATGTAATATAGTCCCTGATGATGAACGATGACGTTCGTAAGTACTAGTACAAGCTTTGCACATTTAAAAAAAAAAGATATTACGAAAATAAAAACTCTAATTAAAAGATATGCAAGAAAATTCAAAAGAAAAAAATATATACGACTATGTTGTCTCTATCGTTTAACACAACTTGTTTATATATATATATATATATATATATATATATATATATATATATTAACCCATAATTTACAAGAAGCTTTAAGAAAAATTTTAGTTGAAAATACAAAAATATTATTTAAATCAAAATATCAAAGGTATCTCGCTATAAGAGAGGAACCTTATATCAAACAGTTTTCTCCTAGAATCAACCTTACATTATTTGACAGTGGAAATGTAGTTTTGAACGTTTTATTTTAATAGATATACGCTCACGCAATGTTGAACCGCGGGTATCACGCGTTAGGTTTAAAGAACTCTCCTTCTCAAAACAAACAAAAAAGGCACAAAAAATACATTACAGTCAAATATGAGGAGATAACAACACTGGAAAAATAAATTTATGAAAAAGGTCTGTGAAGAGTTTAAAAGCGTTTGAAAATTATGAAAGATTTTTACATTCCTTATCTCCAACAAAAAACAAACATGTAATAATAATGGGAAAAACTTTCAAAATATTAATAAAATCTTCCTTGTCAGTCGTTTTTCGAACCATGTTTATATGAAAGATTGATTACCAAATACACATTAATATATATATATATATATATATATATATATATATAAACAAGTTATATATGTATATATATATAATAAATAAATTCCGAAAACTTCATTTCGTGGAATAGCTATTTCAGCGAGAAAACTCTTACTTCACCTGCTTTAGTTTCCTTTCTTTATTTTGAAAGTTTTGTTTTGGATGGTTGCTGATGAAGTCAAAGTTTACTTTTAGGGATTTAATATATATATATATATATATAGTATAAAGTATATTTTAGAACATGTACATAATTTCTCTATATATAATCGCGACGAAGCACGTTCGTTTCGGCATTCGGGCTCCAATGCCGAAACGAACGTGCCTTCGTCGCGATTATATATAGAGAAATTATGTACATGTTTTAAAATATAATTTATAATAAATATTCACAGCTCTATATAGTATATTATATATCGAGCACTTTTTAAATTAATGTTTTGGACGTTGAAAGAATTCTTCGTTCTGTATTCACTCGGATATATATATATATATATATATATATTAATGTGTATTTGGTAAGCAATCTTTCATATAACCATGTTTTGAAAAACGACTGACAAGGAAGATTTTATTAATATTTTGAAAGTTTGTTTTTGTTGGAGATAAGGAATGTAAAAATGTTTCATAATTTTCAAACACTTTTAACCTCTTCACGGACCTTTTTCATAAATGTTAATTTTCCAGTGTTGTTATCTCCTCATATTTGACAGTAATGTATTTTTTGTGCCTTTTTTGTTTGTTCTGAGAAGGAGAGTTCTTTAAATTTAACGCGTGATACCCGCGGCTCAACATTACGTGAGTGTATATCTATTAAAATAAATCGTTCAAAACTACATTTCGACTGTCAAATAATGTAAGTTTTTTTTTTTTTTTTTTTTTTTTTTTATAAGCGTTTCACCCCGAGCAAGGCATGTCACTGCCACTACTGCGCAGGGGGCTACATAGAGTGGAGAAAGGATGATTAAATATAGGAAATGTCAGAGGGTGGGTGATAGGCGGGTAAGGATACCGAGAATGAGGGTTGGGTAGATGAGAGTGTTGTGAGAATAATTGGGATTTAGTATGATAGGTGTCTATTGACCCTACATTTAAACACCTGGAGATTGTAACTGTCCGGAAAGCAGACTTGTGGAAGGGAGTTCCACAGGCGGGAAGCGCGAGAAAAGAAGCTGTTGGAGTAGAATTTACGGTTACATCTTATTTGTTTAACTGTAAAAGGGTGGGACCTAGTTGCTAATCTAGTATCTCGTGTAAATTCGTGCTTAGGCGGCACCAGTGATCTAAGCTCATCGGAGCAGAAGCCATGAAAGTACTTGTAGAAGAGGCACAGGGAAGCCACGTCACGCCGGTGTGAGAGCGGCTGCAGCCGGTCTGCCAAGTCAGTATCAACCACGTTACAGATCCTCCTTTGTATTTTGTCAAGAAGCCCAAGGAGAGCAGCAGGGGCACCCGACCAGATATGGCAGCAATATTCAATACACGGGCGGATGGTAGATTTGTATATGTGCAGAATAGATTCAGGTGGGAAAAATTTCCGGGCCCTGCACAGGGAGCCGACTTTCATAGCAGCAGATTTGGCAATGGATTCAATATAGTCATTCCATTTGAGGTCCGCCGAGAGTGTAAGGCCAAGGAGGCGTAGTATTTTACTCTCTGGGAGACTAGCCTGTCCCATGCTAATGGGAGGTAGATGCGATTGTCTATGGTGATTAGTTGATAACAGCTTTGTTTTGGAGGCATTGAAATTTACCAACCATTTCCTACCCCAGTCTTTCCTCTCTTTGTAGAAAGGTTCAAAATTTAATCGTTTCACCGCAAGCAAGGCGGTACCGCCACTGGTGCGGAGGGGGCTATATATGAGATGAGTGAAAGTTTAAGCAAGAGGAGAGCGAAGAGAAAGACGAACTAATTACAGTGGGTGTCAGAGATCCCCGGACAAAATAGGACTATATAAGGACGACGGACTAATGGTAATTGATAAATCTACTGGAGGTAAGGTTGATAAAACCAGAAAACTAATCCATACATTCTTGAAATCTTTTGGGCTTAACGTAGTAATTAATCACAATGTCAAACAAGTAGACTTCCTTGACATAACATTAGACCTAGTATCGAACACGTTCCGACCTTACATGAAAAGCAATGCCAACCCAATATATATAAACCCCAACTCTAATCACACACCATCCATAATTAAGCACATCCCATCATCGGTAGAACGTCGCATTAACACACACTCATCCAGTAAAGAAATATTTGATAAGCACAAAGTAATTTATAATAAAATCCTTAAGGAAAGCGGGTATAAATCATCAAAAATCGGCTTTGTAGAAAGGTTCAAAATTCCAAAAAGCAAGACTAGAAACAGAAGAATTATATGGTATAACCCTCCCTTCAATCAATCAGTTAACTTCAAGCTGGGGCATAAATTCCTTAAATTAATAGAAAAGCACTTTCCGAAAAATAACCCTCTGAGCAAAATCTTCAATAAAAATACCATAAAATTAAGTTATAGCTATTCCAATAATCTAGAAAAAATAATAAAAATGCATAACACCAAAATATTAAAACTACACAGCAAAATTAAATCCAACACTAATACAAGTCCGTCCAGTGACAACAACCTCTATAACTGTAGAAACCCCAATCAAAGCCCCATGACCAATTAATGTCTGACAAAATCTTTGATATATATGTGTTCGATCTCATCTATAGAAAATCCTAAAGAGGAAAATATATATATTGGGAATACCATGAACGTATTTAAAAAGCGCTTCTACAATCACCTCTCATCCTTCAATAAGAAAGAATAACAAAACATGACGTCTCTCTCCATGTACTTTTGGAAATTACAAAACGAAAATAAAACACTTAAGGTTAAATGGAAAATCCTCAAACAAGTAAGAACTTGCTGTTCTTATTTGTTTGATCTATAAAAGAACCATGTTTTCTCTGCCTTCAAGAAAAAGTAGAGATTCTTAAATATATAAATAGTAACAAACTTTTAAACCAGAGGGACAAAACCACAGTAAACTGTAAACACGTTAGGGACCTAACCCTACAATCATGCTACGAAATATTAGGAGTTTGACTAGATATTCTTGTTATAAAAGACTAAAAATGCTACAGAAAACCGATCTAATAAACCCTTAAAGTAAGATCTAATACCCACAACAACATCTAAATAAATAAAATGTAAAATTAAAAGAAATAAACAGGCTCCCAAACTATAATCTAGGAATAATTAAAAATTAAAGGAAAACAAATCTATCCCCTAAATTCAAAATCAAGATTAAAAAATATACAAATTATAAAAAACTGATAAAATACAAATTTAGATTTGCACTCTAAAAAATACAATTTTTGAGTTTTTATAAATAACCTCGCCTAAATACAAAACAATCCACACTTAAATAGATCAAATTACGAAAGTCTACAACAAAGTTTAATATTCCAAAAGAAAAAATATCTCCCAAATTAAAAAAATAGCTCTCAAATTAAAAAAGAATTAAAAGGAAAACATCGATCTTCTAAATTCAATATTAAGATTAAATATACAAATTTAGAAACATTATAAAAGCTGACAAAATAGAAATTTGCATTTACTTCCGAAAGAATGCAAGTTTAGACATTTTAGAAACAATTTTGCCTAAATACAATAATACCTGAATAAACACTCCGATCCCGCTAAAATAAAAAAATAAAAAAATATGAAAAACAAAAATAAAATACAAAATATGTCGGACTGAAAAAATCAAAATTAAAAAAAAACACCCCACCCCTATCACGTCTATATAAGGAACCCTAAGAAAAACAGCCTCGCCACTAAATGAAAGAGAATAAATAAAATTTGTCTGGTAACAACAGACACAAATAAATCAAGCGCTAGCTAAGCAAGACACCTAAAAATTCTTAAGGTCAACAAACAAGACAAGTCCCCAATCACACACACAAGAAAACCCCACGCAAACACACAAAACTGACCGAGTAATAGTCACCCCCACACACACACCAATCTCTGCGAAATTCTAACCAAAAGATATACCCGACAGATAAAAACGTACACTCCAACAGATAATACCATTAATTAACAATTTTGCACTTACACACCAGGCTCTTCAAAAACTCTAGAAGACACATTCCCTTCATTATCAATAACCCCAACCAACCTCCGACAACAACAATGAACCAAATATAGGGAGCAGTCGAATTCAAGTTTAGTTTTACCTCCCGAAGAAACGTACCCAACGTTGAAACAAACATATGATTGTCGAGGACACATATTAAAAAATAATGTACATGTTCTAAAACATAATATATATGTGTGTGTGTGTGTGTGTGTGTGTGTGTGTGTGTGTGTTTGAACAGGACAATCATTCCTGTGTGATTTTTGAGGATGAGAGTGACACTTAAATTATTTTAGCACATACGACGAAACAAATGAATTTTCATATATGATCATCGGTATTGATAAGATAATTTCTTTATTATTAAGTCTTATCCAAAATGACAACGCGTTTTCCTTCACAGGGTTTTATCTTTCATTCTGGCCTGAAAAAGAAGAGACAAATAGACATCGGCGAAACGAGTCGTCTATAGTTTTTTTGTTTTGTACCTGTCTGTCTACCTGTCCGCCCTCACTCTATGCTTATATACCCTTTTATATTATTGTTCCTACCGGATTTCCTGCATTTCATCTGAAAGCCCAATTTTGCAATAGGTAACAAGCGTAGCCATTCAAATCTATTTGCTTTTTCCTTTTTATGGGATTTTATTGCTCGGTTTACCAATTTAGTTATGATTTTCTAATTTTATTTAATTTTATTTCTGTTTGATTCCTATTCTATATTTACTTCTCTGTCTTATTCTCTCTCTCTCGCTCTTCTTTAATCCTGTCAAAGCATGCGTTGTGGCGCAGTGGATATCGGCTCGGAACGAGAAATCGGGGAACCGAGTTCGAATTCAAGTTGAATTCCTTGCATTCACTTACGCGCAAATACCCTTGGGAAAGGTATTAATCCGCCTCTTTCCCTCCAGTTATGGGTTAAATAATAGGATAGATTGGGTTCTATAGCCTTGGTCGGCAACCAGTCTACCGCAGAAAGCAATGGCAACCTACTGCGGGATAATCTTCTGCCCAGTCAGTCATGTCTCTTTCGAGACATGATCGCCTAAAGCGTGTATCGCGCATGGCACTTAACTGACTGACTTGTATGATTACTTGATGAATAAATACATTTGAATAGATAGAGCTGCTAAACAGGCATAGACATATTGATAGACAATCGAAGAAATCAATAGTTACAAATACAGTTAGTTGATTTTCGTTTTGCATCTTATTAAACATATGTGGTTTATTTAAAGCCAAAAAATATATCTTCTGGATTGCCACGATATTTTGTTTTGCTGGTGAAAATTGCATTAACCTTTCGTGAGAATAACGATAACTTTAGAGATACATCGCCTACTATTTAACCCACATACTTGGAAAGATGGGTTGGCAACTTTTCCAAAGACTTTTGCAAGTAAACAATTATAACGAACAAAAATGGAATTCAACCTAGTCTATGCGATTAATCATACCGAGACTTTTTCCATTATATCACCCGTAGATAGGTAGGTAACGGTAAGATTAATATATATATATATATATATATATATATATATATATATATATATATATATATATTACTAGACGCCAACAATTGTATTGGTCGGAAAAAGTTGGCTTTTTATGGAGAATAATATAAGGATTTGACTGTTTTCTATGCTATCGAGCTTAGAGAGAGAGGGGGGGAGAGAACGAGAGTAAGAGACAGGTACATGTTGTAAGTGTCCACACTCACTTTGTTTTTATACCAGTAGATTTTGTTCACTACACTGAACAGTTCAGAGTTTATGGACCACGGTACCTCTCACCACACATTCTTCTCGGCAACGTATTTTAGCTCATCAAATTCAGGAAATCAAAGCCATTCGTTTCCATTCCTGTTAAGCAGATGTTAGGGTCTGGCGTTACGGACAGTTCCAACGTGAATCTAAAATCACCAAAGGAAATAACCAAAAATAAAAACGATATAAACATAAGATAAAGAATAAATCTTTGGAATCTAAAGGAAATGGCTTTTATGCTATATTTTAGCTTCTGCAGTTAGGTTTTGTAAGTCAGTGAAATATACACCAAAATATATATTCTTAAAAAACTATTTTGATGTTAATATTCTACTGGATCGAGATGTTTTCTATACCTACACCTCCTCCAAAAATTAGCTATACATTAATTAAAGGTTATAGATCTTCAATTGTAATTTAAAGATAACTTTTCTCTTTGTTAAGACATCTCATCACTATTAGCCTTGAATGTGTGTGCTATTAAGATATTTGCCCGCAAGCCTCATTTCCTTTGACTCTGGATACCAAAACTTTTCTTAATTTTGAAAAAAGCGATTTTGTCTAAAGTTTGTTTCACATATGAGACAAAGATATCATAGGTTCTATTTATTATCCCCCAACCAAAGGTGTATCGCTCGTTAACTGACACAATTTTACACGTCAGAGCCCCACACGACACACGAGTGTGCCGTTGGAAAGTACCCACTTTCTTACATTATATTACACAGTTTTAAATTCCATTTCACTTTCATTTGTTATATGAAAAAATATTTAAGTGTTTTGAAAAAATACGTGGTTCTTGTGTACGCTATCAATCATAGCATCCCACTTGAACTGAAGAAAAGGCAAGGGTGTGACTATATGGAAGAAAGATAAAAATTGAGCCTTATTTGAAGAGAACAAGGTTGATATGTTCGAAGAGAGTTTGTTCCACAAGGCGCTACGCATTTGGAAAAAGCTGAGTGAAATTTACTTCTTACATCTGAAGTAAGTAACAGAAGTATTGAATATTTGTCTGTACTTCTGAGATGAGGTTCTATTTACATTGTTCGGACTTTTGCCTTCATCTTCATTACCATATTACTATTCACTACTTTTATCCCGTTGTACACTCCAGTCTTCTTCAAATGATTGTAATTTCGAACCGAACCCTTTATTTCAATCACTGGATCATATTGTTCTCGTTCCATTAGTCTTAATTATCTCCCTTTAACTCAACTTTCTAAGTTATTTGTTCACCACTGCTGTAGCCAGATATTGGACTCACAACTCCTTGGGTCAAGTCACTATTTTCTAACCAACGATTTTATCCACTATGCGATTTACTATATGAATTTTTCAGATTTATATATCCAATGTTCCAGTTAACATATTTTACCAGAATTCATATTGCAATCTTGGTTTACTGGTTTTCATATTGTATTCATTTCTGTGCTTAGCCTTTTCGGTATTTCCAGAATAATTGAAGGTTTTTCGGTTTTGTGGAAGTGGCGCAAGAAATCTAGTGATATTTGAGATAGAACATCTGCTATGAAAATAGCGAAGGTCAGCGAATGATTTGCTATATTGATTCTGTTTTAAAGAGGTTGCGATGTGGAGAATGTGTCATTACTCACAAAATTACTCATCTTATTTTGAATTCTATCAGGATTATAAATTCAAGACTGACAAGCTCAAGTCGAGATAAAACATTAATTCTTAATTTAGCCTGAATATTTTAAAGATAAAACAGATAAGAAGGAATCGGACATTTTTTGAGCGAAAGTACAAACCGATAACTAATTCCTAACCTCTTCGGGCAGGGGTTGAATACATGAATTCCACTTGAGATCTGGAGTGTACTTGAGATTCAAGAGTCGTTCAAAGCATGGAGCCCCATTGAGAGTGTTCGTCGTGAATGGACAAAAGCCAGACTCTTGTTGTTTATGATCAGGTGATACTACCGTATTTTCAGGTGCATAAAACGGGAGATATTTGAACGAAAATTACAGAAAAAATGTGGAAGTTCGTATTATACGCAGGTATACATTTACAGCCTTCTTTATTCAGTTTAAAAGTACTTCCTCAAGATTGCAAATACACTCAGCGCAATATATGATAAAAGACAAAGTAGGCGCAGGTGTTGATAAATGCTTAAAAAGATATTTGATATGTCGACAATATTATTTCTCGACCTAATCTTAATGAAAGAAAATGTTTTCTTTTATTTAAATAATAATTTAATATAGATAAATATAATTAAGTCATATAAAATGATAAATCATTTAACACCTCCTAAATCGAAACTTTCTCTGAAATTTCGAAAGTTAGGAAACGGAAATTAAGAATTAATTTATTGCCAGTAAGAATCGTAGTTGATAAATTAAACATTTGAATAAGGCTTTTGAATTCCAATACAATTAATCGGACCAATAGATAAAAATATCTACAAATCAGCCAGTCCCCCGCTTTGTAGATATTGCAAACCTTAGTTTAATTCGTTATAAGATCTCAATAATGAAAAAGTCTTTGCATATCAAAACTATAAATCTAAAAAAGAAAAATGTGGAAGTAAAAAGAAAGGGTGAAATAATAATTCTTTCTTAATAACTTTAAATATTTTTAGTTGTAAAAAAGTATTGTATTATGATTAAACACTGCCTAATTTTTCTACTTGATTCGAACTATAAGTATTCCTGATATTCATGGTAACCATAAAATTATCAGTTTATACTTCTCGAGCAGAATTATCATATTTTTAAATCAAATATTCATCTATATTAGAGCTATGGTTAAGAAGCTGTTCACTTCAAATTTAGTTTCAGAGCCTGTTTCATCTTCCATCGTTAGTATATACCTATGACTGTTGTCAAGTAAATTCAGGATATAAGTGGTTTCTAATTCCACTCCTATAAAATCCAAAAACTCAGCACGGTACCAAATCTTTGGTTAGAATTTCAATGAACTCACGATGTGCACTCTTCATTTGTATTATCCTATTATTCTACTGAAAAACTTTACTAACATATTTTATGCATAATATCACGTCCCTATTATTGATATTTTGTCTACCTATTATAATATTCAAATCCGCTGATTTTTCTCCTCAATTTAACTAGAAAGATTATTGTTATAATTTGACAGGACATCCGTTCCCATCGACCAGTACTTTATAAGGTTGACACATTAAAATTATTTTTGTTTGCTTTGGACTTGAGGAATGAAAGTTTCTTACTTTTGTGACTCCTATAGTTATTGTTAATAACCACTTAGATCTACGGCAACTTATATCTCGCTGTAGTTTTTTTTATTAAATGTGATAGTTCAGTTGCTAGTTGTTTCCCTTTCAGATTTAAATTCTCCTAGAATTTCTGAACCATGTCCGAATTCTCCGATAACGATTGCCACAAAACTATAACCATTAATTCGTTGTGTTTTTTCAGTTCTTTTGCAATATTAAAATAATTTTTGAACCACCTCCAAACTCTCCGGTAAAGATTGATACAAAACTGTTTCTATTAATTCGTTTTTTTTAAGTTCTTTTGCACTATTAAGATAATTCTAGCTTTCGTATTTCTCCCTTTAAAAAATCTGGATTAGAACAAAGATGGATACTGCTGCCATATATATGCTAGAAATGTACATACTTTATTTGATAGAATTCACAATTCTTCACTTGGTCATGAAGGAGAAGACATTCTCTACACTGCAGTCTCTTTCTCACAGGTACCACCACGCAAATTTAAGGCTCCCCTGTCTCTATTTTCATGCCGATTTTTCATATCGATTACATTTTTAAGTTAACCTTACATTACAGCTACAACATGTCATGCTGCTTATACAGAGTCGAATCATCCCAGTATTTCAAATGCAAAGAGAAAGGTCTACGAAATAGTTTTTTCTTGAACTGCCACATTGCCAAAGAAGCTCCTGTGTGGATGTTTTCCTGAACACGACAATATTAACAATATTTTAAGTCATGAGATCATCGTTACTTATCTCCATTATTTTTATAATCTTTCCCCTCTTTCACAAATATCGCGTCTCCTTTACCATGTCCTTCATCATAACCTGTTTGAACACTAGATATACTTTCCAGGTACAAATATATATATATATATATATATATATATATATATATATATGTATATATAACACCTAATGAGCCAATCATCTAACAGAAAGCGCTCAATATAGAGGTAGGGCGAAATAAACAGATAACACTTAATGAGCCAGACGAACCTACCTTGGTTTCAGCTAAACGTCAGGGAAAGCTAGCCAGCTTTCCCTGACGTTCCGTTTAGGTGAAACCTGAGTAGGTTTGTCTGGCTCATTAAGTGTTATCTGTTTATTTCGCTCTACCTCTATATTGAGCGCTTTCTACTAGATGATTAATCGTATCAGGGTTTTTTCTTTGAGCTTCGTGCTGATCTCTGTCCGAACACTTTTGACTTACGTTCATGTACTAAGCTCTTTCATTTTTAAAATTTAAAACTATTTTTTCCTTCCGTCGAAAGTTTTCGAGGAAGGTTTTCGACACGAGTATAATTATAATCTTGTATATATATATATATATATATATATATATATATATATATAAACAAGATTATGTATGTATGTATGTGTGTACTTCTATAGGTATGTATAATTGTAATTAATTTTTTTTTTTTACCTAGTGTTGTCTTTATTTAGTTTAATTTCAAATGACCTAATTTTTAAAAAAATAATTTTATTTTAAATCCTATATCTTTTTATTCCCATTTAATAATAATTATGCCTTTTTAAGTAAAGGCCTTTTTCTAATACTTCAACGTTTTGGGGAAATTAGGTTTTTGAATTTGTCCAGCGTCTGTAATATTTAACAAATTATTTTTTCTTTCGTTTCTTTCTTTTTCCCTCCCTTCCTTCTTTTATCTCTCTTACCACCTTTTTTCCGTGTTGCTTAAACTTACGTCGATTTACCACGGCTGTCTGTTAATTTTTAGTTACATTCTCTTTTTTTTGCGAACCCAGACGATGTCAATTTTTTCTTTTCTTATTTATTTGATTTTATTCTATTTTTTCTTTTTCTTTTTCGTTTTCTTTCCCTTTATTTTTATTTTTATTTTATTTTATTTTATTTTTTAATTTCTTTGCAATCTATTTAAAAAGGAAAAGTAGACTAATTTTTCTTCAGTTTCTGAAAGGATTTTTCTGTTGCTGAGGTCATGTGTTGTCCCCCGTGAGGATCTTCATATCGAAATGACCATTCAACATCTTTGAATTAATCCTTTTTTAATATATATATATATGATAAAATAAAGAAAAAAGCCCAAATAGGAAGCGTATTTTAATGTAGCATATTTCACCTTATTAAAACCTTCTCAAGATACTAAAAAAATGAAAAAAAAAAGACAGTATAACTAGTATATTACGATTTGGGGTGAGTTCTTATTGATCAGATATGTGATGTGCCACGTGTATTAAAGCAATAAGTAACTTTAAAACGCATCTTCGTTGAATACTTTGGATGGTAAAACGTATAACAGTCTATCTGTATGTTTATGTAAAAACGCCTGTCTGTTTAAGTGCATATGTATTAATACGCTCGCACATATATTAGATAACGATACTGTTCAACATATACTTCATCACTGGCATATAGGAGGTCAGATATTGCATAATATTTATAGAATATCCTTTGTTTCTAAAGAAATCTTCCTATTTTGTTTATGTTTTAGAAGACTTTTTCTCTATTTGAATGCAACCTTCGGATTTCGGTACAACATTTTTTTACCCTGTCTCTAAACACTCTCCAGATATTTAAATATTTGGATTTGTAATTCATAGTTTGCATCTTCCACTGCTTACTTTTCTGTACAGCCGTACAAGTTGACGTTTTACAAACTATATTTATTTTTTCTCTCAGGCATTTCGTGTTATTTATTCACATAAACACATATGGTTCCCCAGCTATTCGTATTTATGTTGGTTGTTTTGTTTTTATGGCATATTCACGTCGGCGGGTCATTTATTGCTAACTAAATTTTATTTATTTATTGCTGGTAATACCTTTTTTTTTTTCAACAATTAATGTTGTTTTTATATAAGTTTTGTGTCTAGTAATACTTTTTTCTTTTTGAGTATCAATATTCATTGGGATTTGTTTTTTTTAAAGGAAGGGTCCCCAAGTCCTACCCTTGTTATTTAACCCATAACAGGAGGGAAGGGACGGATTAATACCTTTCCAAATGGTACCAGTGCTTAAGTGAATATTTAACTGGAATTCGAACTCGGCTCACCGATTTCCCTTTCCGAGCCGATATCCACTGCAACACAACGCACATCCGTCTCTAAACGCTTACAGCACCTGGTATTCCCAAGCGGTCACCCATCTAAGTACTGACCAGGCTCAACGTTGCTTAACTTTGGTGATCGAGCGAGAACCGGTGTATTCAATGTGAAGCCCGTGTTTATGTGTGCTACTAGACTGTCATCAAGGACTTACCATTTACCGTCGAAATAGTTAAATGTTACCGCCTCTTTTACTCAAACAATTACTTTTCTCGCACTTCCCGTTTGTGGCTTGCTTCCCTGATAGCTACAATCTCCAAAAGTTTGAATTCAATTTCCATCTATCTCTTTGATTCTCATTCTCACCCTTTCTTTGACATCCTCTCTACCTGTTTCTAATTCTCTCTCTAATTCATCACTACAAAAGTTAAATAAATCCGGTGAGTAGACATATTTTGTCCTATGCCTCTTTTTATTTTTGTGAATTTATTGTATTCATGTTTCATCCATATGCAGGTCGTCTACTGTTAGTTTATTTTTCGGGTTATTTTATCTTCCTCAAATAAATCAAGGTCACTTAGCAGTTTAACCAAATCTTTGTGTCAAACCCTTTTGCATAATCAATAAAACATAGGTACCTATCTTTCCGCATTTGTATTGCTAACCTATGTGTGAGGATAATTCAAGGAAAAGTATTAATCGAAACTGAATCATGCGCATCGTCATGTAGGAAGGAGATGATGAAATACCTACTTTGGCAAATAAGATGCACCCATACACTTCATATATCCATAGATCGCTTTCTTTGTTCAATGCCAAACATTTTCTTCACAGAAGTTTCTAATAAAAATATTTGTTTCCCTATAAAACTTGCCGTGTTTTAATACTGAATTTTCTAACGTTTTTATGTAAAATTATGAATATTTTTGTGAGTTTAGGTAGTGTAACGTTTTTCAGTCTGTAGTTGATCATAGAAATGTCAATTTAAAAACCTGCTGATACCAAGAAGCACAAAATGCCCGACTCAACGCATTATGTTGCAGTTGATTTAAGCCTCAATAGTCACACAAGTAACTACAATAACCACTTTGGTATCATGTGTTAGAGTCTGGTTATGAAACAAAAAAAAATAGAAATAGTGGCGCGTTTTACTCATAAGGCAGAATGTGTACATAACGATAAGTCTCTGACGAATACATGACAGCGTTGAGGAACAATAAGAACATACTTCCTCAACGGCGAGGTTAAGATTGAAGAGTTCGAGGAAGTATAACCTCGGGATTGTGTTGCATAAAGTAGTACTTTTTAGGAGAAGGGGGAAAAATATGTCCGAATGAAAACTAATTCCATTAATCATGCGGACAGTTTCTTTTCAAGAACAGATACACGAGACTAGACACACACGAACAAGACACACACGAACAAGACACATAAGAACAAGACATACAAGAACAAACACTAGACATGATGCTTCTGTGAATGCTACAATTTTAAGCTATGTTTCCTCGTAATCTTTATTTCTCTTTTTGTTAGTACAAAAAAACCCATTCAAAAAGCCTCTAGATTGAGTGTCTCTTCGGACTTGCATTAAATGAAAAAATAGTTCAAATGCTGCAGTCTGCCACAACGTTGTATGCTTTTTTTTAAAATTCGTATGTATATAAAAAAGATTTTAAAACCATTTTACGGTATGGTTGGAAATCGATTGAGAAATAAATTACCCGCTGCCATTTGTACTCAGAAAATATAAATAAGAAGTTGTTCTTTTCAGTGTCCTTAGACGACACGGAAGAACGAATGAAAATTGTGGAGAAGTAAGTATTATTGGAAGCTTCAGTCATCTGATAGGATGAAGCAATTAGCAAGCAAGTAAACCAATACAAGATATAAACCTTTATTATCAGAAGACAAATCTTCCCCCTATTTCTATAATTATAATCTCTTCTTTTATAATTATAATTTAGACGCAGGTAGTGGAAGAAGGGGACCAAATTTTACTAAAGTTATGCGAGCACTCCATAGCTGATTTAGTTTAATATAAAATTAGATCTCATAGGAATCATGAAAAAAACTTTTCAAGCAGAAACAATGATCTGGAATTGGGATGAAAAAGTTTCAGCACGTATCCTGAGTACTAAATAAAATTTCAGAATGTGGAATTAACAAATGCTATAAACATTTCAAATACATTGGTGTATAGATCAGTTATAACCAATAAACTACAAAAGATAAGGAAGTTCAACATGAGATAGGTTGCGCTAGGGAGTAGTCTCGCACAATGTTACATATGTTACTACAAATCCAAAGACGTAACCAAATGCAGCCGATAATTCTATTCAAACAGATTTTTTTCTCGCATTCCCGACTGTGGAACTGTCCTCCATGTTCTTGCTTTCCTGACGGCTACAACCTCCACGAATATAAATGCAATGTCAATATCCATCTCTTAACCACTTGACTCCAGTTCTTTCTACATCAGCCTGTATATCTTTTCCTTTCTCTCTACCTTTGCAACTTTCATCACACCTGTATTCCTATCCTTCTCTTGCTCCATTCTCTGACACCTCCTGTAACTGGTTCGTCTTTTTCTTTACTCTCCTCTTATCTAATCTTTTTCACTTGTGTAGCCCCCTGCGCATCAGTGCCGTTGCTGCATTGGTTGGGGTGAAACGATTAAAAAAGATTAAAAAAAAAATAACCTAAAAACAGATATTTCACTTTCACATAATCAGTGAATGATCATTTTTTTCTGCCTTCACATTTTGGACATGTGCTGAGGTGAGAGGTCGATGCATTCCAAAACATAAGTAGAGAATTAAGAGACAATTCTTTTGTTAAAAACAAATAAACGTGTACTGGACTGTTATATATGATATCTACTCTCTTGTATGGCAGTAGAGTTTGGGTAAAATAAAGAAGACACTTGAAACAACAGAAATATTGTTGTAGAGAAAGATACCCTGGATCGATTATGTGAGCAAGAACGATATTTTGGAGAATCATGGAAACAAAAAGTAAATTTATACCTAACATCCGGATGAATCAGCTGAAATTTCAGTGTCACGTAACGTATAAGGGTTTGGAAAATCTGATACCCACGGAATAGACTGAGGGAAAGCAGTTTGTAAAATACTTGATTAACTTGAGCAAAAAATATAGTAGAACAGGGTTTAGAAGAAATAACAAACGAGAAGACAAAATGTTTTAAGAGCTAGAGAGAACAGGAATATGTGAAGGGCCATGGTCGCCTGCGTCCTGAAGGGACATGGTATATAAAATAATAAGATGAGTAAAATAATATGACATTTAACAAATTCCACATTTGTCCATTGTGGTTGTCACGTAAATAAGTTTTAATTTAACGTTAATATTATGACTGCAATAGTGTCGATATGATCTGGTGTGGTTTTCTACAACACATTTCTTGATGTTTATTATCTTAGCTGTTTACAGTAGTTTTATTTATGGTCAAGTCAATCTAATTGTTTTTGCCACAACAAACACAGAGTTTGTATGCTTATAAGTTAACTGTTATCAAGAATAGATATTTGATAAATGTTTGGTAATTCATGTGAACAGTTCGATGTATCAATCAATCTCTGATTATTTTTCCATTGTATTAATCGAAACATTCATTCATTACTAATCTTTTTCTTTTTTTCATTTTTTTCTGTTTTGCATCATTTCATAATTCCCATGTTGCTGTATTTGGTGCTGTTTCTTTACTAATAATAAGTCATTACATTTACAATTTCATATTTTGTTATAAAATACGTTTCGTTTTTTTCTTCATTGATCAATCGAGCACAGCGAATACTAAAAGAACTCTTTGTGTTTTGTGCGTGCAACTGGCATACGTGAACGTAATGACCTGTAAAAATGTCTGCTTTAAATTAACGCTTGCGGTGATTTTAAATAAATCACATTCTGAACGAATTCAGAACATTTCCTTTAATGTTGAAAATATTTATCAATGATTTATTAACTGCAATTGTTTTATATAAAAATTACAATAATCTACATGGAAAGGACTATATATATATATATATATATATATATATATATA
The DNA here is from genome assembly GCA_037127315.1 of Ascarosepion bandense. Taxonomy (NCBI): domain Eukaryota; kingdom Metazoa; phylum Mollusca; class Cephalopoda; order Sepiida; family Sepiidae; genus Ascarosepion; species Ascarosepion bandense. The sequence goes on from JBBBDQ010000189.1 coordinate 1,658,743, forward strand.
TATATATATAATGTGTGTGTGTGTGTGTGAGTGTGTATTTGTCTCTGTGTGTGTATTTAGGCAGCCAATTATCTCATGTTTGCTTATTTTTTTATAAGATTCTTTCGTAGTCACGGATAATCTTTCGTGTATTATCACTGAAAGTTATAAGAAATGCACTATAACATTTACAAATAATTTTATTATCCACTTTTCGATGTTCCCAAGTACTTTCAATCTTCTTCCAAGATCATCTTCAGGAGTGTAACTCTGGAAAGAAAAATTAGTAAAACTGTGATGCTAAAAATTACTGTAATTTTTTTCTTTTACTTCAAATGTAACGGTTGACAGTTATGCTTAGGATTCATTAGAAAGCATAAACTATCATGGAAATCTTTCTATGTTGTACGGTCATGGTCATGTACATATCATAACATGTGCTTTTTATAAATATTTGAAAACGTTAATACAATATTCCTAGCTGATTCTATTAATTGACGGCTCAGTTTTTAATGAATATTGCCTCGAGAACCTGTAGTTTGATTTTTTGATGTAGGATAGTTGTGCTGTCCATCTTTATTTTTTCATTGTGCGAATGTAGACAGAAATGTTTTGTAGATGTCTCGAAAAGAGTAATGATAAGACAATTGTAATGTTAGATTTCTTGGTAATGTAGGTGTTGTAAATCTAACATATATATTTGTTTGTTTTTTTTTTTGTCAGAGATACATTCTCCCAAGGTATATTTGAATTGACCTATAATGTTGGTTTTACGTAATACATCAATTCATGGAGGAGGAGTTATCGTGTATATATATAAATTTATATATTGCAAGCAGGTGCACGTTAACTATAAATATATGTTTAAATGGGGTCAATATCAGAGATAGAGCTTATGCTAATATAAAAGAGGAAGCTGAAATAATCACTAAGGTTAACAGCGAAAGTCTCTTTTGTGCATCAACGTAATCTACAGATCATCCATTAACATTGCGTTGGAGAATGAAACAATCTGTCGCTTCTGGGTGTTGATTTCAATGCCTCTTTTAAATTACCCTACACACACACAAACACACAAACACACACACATACATATATATATTTGTTATAAATTATAATTTAAAACATGTTCAAATTACAATCTACTACATAGTTTACATTATTGTTTCGATATTCAAGCGACAATGTCTCATCAAATTAAATGTACACTTTGTAGTAGATTTTAACTTGAACATGTTTTGAATTATAATTTATAATGAATATTTATAGCTCTATTTCTATATTGAGCACTGTTTTAAATGGATCTGTTGAATGTTGTTAATTTGCCTTTGTTCCTTATTCATTTGTATATATATATATATATATATATATATATATATACGGTTTTTTTATTTATAGGGCCTATCTCATAATTAGGCCATACTAGTTCGTGTTTCTCGCAGTTAATGTTCTTTTCTTCGGGATCTTCCACTTGCTCAAACGAATCTGTAAATCTGACGCATCTGTTCTTCCTTATTATTTTACTTTGTGGAAAATAAATGATTTAGGCCGAACTTGTTTTGTCATAGCCAATAAATATGCCTCTTTTACTTTTTGGATCTCGTTTTGCCCTGTGGTTGACATATGTGTAGCAAATTATGCCAAAAATATGCATAATACTTACGTTGGGTTTGTAGTTCGTGTAAGCCTTGTAAGGAGTCTTTTTAATGTTACTATTATAGCAACGATTTCTTATATACATGGCTGTATTTAATGCATAGACACACTGATTTTGGGGTAACTTAGATTCTATTAGTAAACATCTAGCCATTTCGAAAAGAATCCGCCAACAACGTTCAGCGATTCCGTTCTAGTGCGGAGAATAAGGACATGTTTTCTCATGTTTAATGCCTTCATTTATTAGGACATTTTTGTAATTATCAGACATAAATTCTACACCATTATCTAATTATTTTCACTTTTCCATAAGGTAAAATATCATTCTTGTAGCTTATAGGGTATCAGATTTGTTTTTCAGAAAATATATAAGTTTTGAATATTCGTCAACAAAGTTTAATACATATGAATAGGTTCCTATACTCATTGTGACACGCTAAGTTGCAATAAACTCTGAACAAGATGTCTGTTGTTTTAGGGATTTGATTTCTATTTCTCAGTTTTGGCATTTTCCCTTTTATATATATATGTCACAGTGTTGAAAACCCTTGGGAGATGTATTTTTCATTCCCGTGACTTGTTCTTGCAATCTTTTAACAGCCGAATTATTACAGTGGCCTAATATTTTATGCCAAGTCCTTAAATCGTGGGTGGCTGTTTTTACAAATTTAATACTTTTTAAATAATATAAACGTCCATTTTGTTGTATATTAAATTCTGTTCCGTCTGGGTATATTAAGTTTGAATTGTCTCGGTGAAAATTAACTTTAACACCAGTTTAAACAGCAGACTAAACCGAGAAAATATTTTGTTTAAATTTAAGGATATATAAAGCCCTTTTTAATAAGCATTTACAAATATTTCCTTTAGTATCGTGTTATTAAATACAGGCATCGACTCTTTTTAATACTAAATTATTAGCTCTTGTACCGTCAGCCAACTCAATAAAGTAAGAATCTGGCTTGAAGTTGAAGTCAAAATTAATCATTTTTTTACATCTGTAATTACATGATTCGTCGCATACGTGTCAACTAGGTAAGAATTATAACCATTGGGTATAGTACCCAACCCAAACCAAAAAGCATATGCTCGCTCATTTAAAAAAGCCTTTACATTTTTACGAAAATCAATCCTTGTATGAAATTGACGTTTCGCCCGTACATGTCCGGCTCTTCTACAGCGAAAACAGATAATATTTGATTTTCTATTATCATAATTGTTGTTGTCCTTGTTGCTGTTGTAATGAGCTGTTTTTGAGCCTCTTGTTTTAATATCATAATTCCTAGTCTGGTAGGTTTGAAGAACTAGTTTGTCAAATGACGTTCTCAGTTGCATTACGTTATTTCCTTGATTTGGAGGATCACACATTTTTTCAGTTTTCCATTAGAAGGCATTTGTTAGGGTTGACCATCGCTACCTGGCCGCTGTCCTGCAGGCCGTCGGATTCGCACCCGACTTCTGCCACTGGATTAACCTCCTATATCAATCCCCCAACCCTGTGGTACAGGTGAACGAGAAGCTGTCGGGCGTTTTTGCGCTGTCCAGGTTGGTCCGACAGGGTTGTCCACTGTTGTCCTTATTTTATGCTTTGGCGTTGGAGCCCCCCGTCGCCGGCTAAGGGACAGGGCGTGCCGTCCGGCCCTACGTGGAATCGCTGTCCTTTGTGGTCCTTTCGCAGTGATAATGAGGAGGTACTGAAGACGCTTGAACGGAACGAACAGGTCACAGGGGCCATGATTTACCGCGAAAAATGTTTCCGCTTGTGGTTAGATGCCTGGAAGGATGCTACCCTCCCGGGGGCCTTTGAGTAGACGGACGGCCCTTCCGCATTCTTGGAGTGTGGTTTGGGCCCGACCTCCAATTGGAGAAAAATTGATCAGAAGTACTGACAAAGGTCGGCACGTCGGTCGAGATTTGGCGTCGAAGAAATTTGTCCTTAAAGGGTTTGGTTAAGACGTTGTTACATACGTCTTTCCCATTATCCTTTACCGGTTGTCAGTAACTACCCTTTGTAAGCGGCGTGCGGAGGCGATCGAGCTTTTGCTATTCTCTCTTCTGTGAAGTAGACACACATATCACGTGGACAAAGTAATCTGTGTCCAACGTCCGTCTGATGGGGGACTGGGAATGCAACACGTGGTGAGTCACAAGCTCGCCTCGAGGTTGGCCTTTCTCACTCATGATGGAATCCTCGTTGCTGGCGGGGATAGTGAATGACGCGTTCCCTAGCCTTACAATCATTCGCCTGTGACAATGTGTCACCCCCGTTCTCTGGGATGAAGCGAATGGAGTTTATGTCGCTGAGGCCCCGGCTCGGATGGTGATATGGACGACGTGAATGGAGGAAATCTTGCGAGGTCAGCGTCATTCAGATCAGGATTTGATCCGATAGTTTGAGCTCCAGCTCAAAACGAAGATTAGAACTGTTTGGAAACGTTTGATTTCGACAGGCTTCAGCAAAAGATGGGTAAATGTGGCGAGCCTGGTTTGCGTGAACGGGGCTAGCCTTGATTTTCTCTTTTTGATCTGATAGTTACATCGGGGTGGATGCCTTTGGAACTCTCCCCTGGTTAAGGTAGCTCTTTCTTGTGTACCTAGTTAATGTGAATGGATTCCTAGCCTGTACCCGACTTTCTCTTTTGTTCTGATTCAAGTCAAGTTTTCTAAAATCCCCCTGTTTGTTTTTGGTCTCATTTCATCTTGACTCGGTCAGTCTTTGATTTTCCCACTTAGTATTTATTTTACCCTCCTAACTCCCTTATCGAGTGTTCTTCTTGATTTCACCTCTTGGCGGAATACAGCAGCCACTCTTTTTTGTGAGATAGACGGTTTACTAACATTGTTTATTTTAGTTTAAAACTTATGTTGTATTTTAGTTCGTTTTGGGTATTTTATCCCCCTCCCCTCATTTCATTTTTCATTAAATGTTTTAAATATATATTATATTATTTTATATGAATGCATTTTTAATGTCATGGGTCGTTTCCCCCTTTTAGGCGCCCCTTGTAAATATGTAGTATTGTGGTGTGTGAAGGATTGGAAGTTGATGGGTGGGTTCTTGTTGTGATAGTGTTTAGCTAGGTATACGACAGTTAGTGAGTACCATCTCTACCAATCACCTTTTTGGACTTTTGCTACAATTTGTGTATCTTTTCACAAATAAATAGTGTATGCAAAAACTTCAACATTCACCATGTATCTCTCACATAGTGGCGTCACATATTGTTTACATTAATCACTCGTCTGATTTTGCTCGTATGACAATACTAGTTGGTGGTTAGTATATATACTATACATCTGTGAAAGGGTGATTTTGTTTTCATAAAAATGAATTAAAAATTTAAAAATGCATGTAAAAATATGAAACAAGAAATATTCATCCTCATATCTCAAAAGCTCGTCACTGCTGGGTTCATGTAAAAGCTCTAAACTAATATCTGCAGAGTCATCACTCTAGTCATTCATGTACAATAAATGGTCCTCACTAACATCTATGTCATCATGGTAAACATAATGGTAACTGATACATTCGTCTTGGAAGTAGCACACGTATTTCCAGGGTATTTTTAGGAAAAATATGCGCCTTTTAAACCGGAAAATACGGTACTATTATTTCTAGCTACTGTTTATACGTATTTGATTGTTCAGAAATAATGTCGTATTTTAGAATCAACATGTATTCCAAAAATAATGTACTAGGTTGGCCAGTAAGTCCTGACCCACTTTCGAATAGGGAAGAAAACAATAAATCTTGGGATCTGTCTAGAATGATATCTAAGGAGTACTAAATTTAGAGCCTCAACCCTAAACGGTATTTTTAGCAGCTAAATTCAGTTTCATGTTTTCTCAGTCGAGGTCTGACTTTGTTTCAGAAATACAATACTAGACATTATACTTCCAGGTTGAGAAAAAGTTAAAACAGATGGACGGTGCTGGGATTATTTCTTCTGCAACTAGTCGTATGCGACTATAGCCTATTCCGCTGAATGGCACACTTCCTTCACGACCAACAATTCAACACTTTCGATGAAAAGAAGGAAGCTTGTTTACAGTTTTACAGCAGGCTAGTATCTAGGATGTGCGTTGTGGTACAAGGGCTCGGAACGAGAAACCGGGGAGCCGAGTTCGAATTCCAGTTGTAATCCATTGTATTCATTTACGCACAAATACCCCTGGGAAAGGTATTATTCCGTCTCTTCCTTCCAGTTATGGGTTAAATAGCAGAACAGAATGGGTTCTATAGCCTTGGTCGGCAACCAGTCTACCACAGAAAGCAATGGCAACTTATTGCGGGATAATCTTCTGCCCAGTCAGTCATGTTTCTTTCGAGACAGATCGCCAAGCGTGTATCACGTATAGCACTTAACTGACTGAGTATCTTGTATTGGTTCGGATTATAGCTGATCGCTGGCTGAGCATGGACTTTATTTTGAAGAGTAATTGTTGGTTTTACTCCATAAAAGTCTGTTGTTTATTTCCGCTTCCTAATTAAATCAGGATATTCTGACCAGCCCAATAATTATGCGATATTTAACTTTACCAAAACATGACTGTGAAAATCTATATATTTATGCTATTGGGCTAAAAGATTTTACAAGAAAACTCAAGAATGCAAAAGATGATACTTTACCCATTAGAAATGAATTATATGTTTTGAATTATAATTATTATATTAGTATATTCTAACATAAAAGTTTTATTTTAAAATCCCATGTTATTTTCTGAACAACGTAACAAGAGAGTAATGTTCTGCAAATGGTTACATTGTGGTTTCTGGAATCTCTATAACATACCATGTTGTGTGGCATTGATTTTTGAAATCTCCTTATCATCGAAATCACTCTGCGTCGTGGAAATGAAAGAAAACTCAGTGATTATCATGTGATATATGTTTCGGGTCGGTTTAAAGTATGTAAAATTACCATAGAATATTTTCAACATAAATTATTCTCAATATGGTATGCGTCTATATATTGGTGCAGATATAACTTTGAATGCGGCATTTAGTCTGATAGTTATAGGCTTGGATTTTCGTTAATAATATTTCAATTCGCAAGATTGAATAGCAATTTCCATTTATCCTGTTGAGATATAGACAATATGTGATTTTATAACTGTTTGTGTACGAACCGAAAGTGTAATTAGATGTTTTTGTTAGAGAAATAAAAAGCCAAATGTTTGCCTTAAGAGCATAGACATCTTTGTAATGAGTTTCTTCATGTGTCTACACAGAGATATGAGAATTAGAAACAGACAAAATATAAACTCAGAAGTACGAAAGAATAAAAATAAAGTTAAAATCTAAATGTCCCTAGATTTATGTAAATTGATTTTGTGTTAGATTAGGATCTTTCTCACTCCTGAACAGAGCTTTATTTTTTTCAGTTTCTTCAACCGCAGAATTTCTCTGTACTTCCAGGGGAGTAGTTCAGCGACAGAACATTTGTGCCTGCTAGGGGTAATGTTTGTAAACTGACAGAGCAGATAACCTTGCCAAAAACTCCATCAAAGTAAAAAAGGTGCTGAGAAACGGAATTATTTCGTTAGCAACCGAATCGCTATGTATCATCTATCCTCTTATATGACAGTGAATACTGCAAAATCTCACAACGGATGAAGCGAAAGCCAGTGGCAGCCTAAATGTGTTTCTAATGAAGGATACTGAAAATTCCACACATGGAGTGATGAAACAATAAGATCACAAGAGAATAAACATTGATGTAACAGAACAGTGTCGGCAGACAACGAACGAGCATTATAGAGAAAGACATAAAAATGCTTCTGATAATATACAAGTAACGGATTATTCTGTCTATCACTTGGGTACATATGATATAGAGCAAAAAGAGAAGATATAAAAATCAGGAATTCAATAAGAAAACAAATATTACACTCTTTGATAGCAGAAACATTATTAAAGATGACAAATGATTATTGCTTTCATTAATAAATAAATTAGTATTCTATTGTTACTGCAGTATGATAGATATTATTAATTGCTTAATCTTTTTATGTGTCAGGAATTATCTCAAATATGAAAGTAATGTAAGAAGAATATTTTATAAAAGTTTTAATGGGCTACGAACCTTCAATCAAACTTCTAATATTCTAAAAAAAAATTATGTTTCTCTTAAGATATAGTAGTAGGCAAAATATTTATCTTTTTTTTTTTTTTTTTTTAAATCATTTCACCCCGAGCAAGGCAGAAACGCCACTGATGTGCAGGAGGTTACATAAATGTAGAAAGATTAATTAGAAAAGAGTGAGGAGTACAAGCTAGTTAGAAAGGAACAATAGAAAACTGAGAAAGCAGGTGCAATGACAGGTACATGGGCGGAGAGAAAGGGAAGGTTATACAGGGGAGGGGAGAGAGCTAGAGGCCAGTGGTTAGTAGGTGAGTATTAACTTTGCTTTTAAATTTCTGGAGGTCGTAGCCGTCAGGAAAGCAAGAATACGGGAGTGAGTTCCACAGGCGGGAAGTGCGAGAGAGGAAGCTGCAGGAGTAGAATTGTCGTCTGCGTTTGGCTAACCTGACTGTGAATGGGTGGGACCCAGTTGCCAGTCTGGTTGAACGGGTAAACACCTGTTGAGGAGGCATCAGTGACTTAAGCTCATCCGAGCAGAAGCCATGAAAGTATTTATAGAAGAGACAGAGGGAGGCCACATTTCGACGATGGGAAAGTGGCTGCAGACGAGTCGCCAGATCAGTATCTATCACATTACAGACTCTCCTTTGGAGCTTGTCAAGAACACTGAGGAGAACGGCAGGGGCACCTGACCATAAATGGCAGCAGTACTCCATGCACGGACGGATGGTTGACTTGTATATATGCAGGATGGATTCAGGTGGAAAAAACATCCTGGATCGACATAGTGACCCAATCTTCTTAGCAGTAGATTTTGCTATGGATTCAATATAGTGCTTCCATTTGAGGTCTGAGGACAGGGTAAGTCCGAGGAGGCGTAGTGTATTACTCTCCGGGAGAATCATCTGGTCCATGCTTATGGGAGGCAGAAGAGGTTGCCTGTAATGGTTGACAGACAACAGCTTGGTCTTAGAGGAATTGAAGTTGACAAGCCACTTCTTGCCCCAGTTCACCACAGAGTGTAGATCCCGCTCAAGGTCAGCAGCGAGATTATGTCTGTCCGCCACGACAGGTTTCTTACTGGAGCGGGAGTATATTGTAGTGTCATCTGCGTAGATGCCTACTTGGGACCTGATCTCGTCTGGGAGGTCGTTGATGAAAATAAGGAAGAGCGTTGGGCCCAGGATAGAGCCTTGTGGGACACCAGCATTCGTGCTGTAGGACGAAGAGGCACGCCCATTCAGAACGACCTTCATTTTGCGGTTATTTAAGAAAGATTGGATTAGGTCAAGCAGGCGACCGGTAATACCATAACCGCGTAGTTTGCATAGGAGGCCAGGGTGCCAAACCCTGTCGAAAGCCTTGGAGATATCCAGAGCAACCGCGCGAGCCTCGTCAGACTCATCAAGGGCCTGTAGCATGTACTCCGTTACAGTAGTTAGCAGGTCGGCTGTGGACCTGTCAAATCGGAATCCATATTGCCTGTCGGAGAACAGTTTGTGGGCGGTGAGATGATGAACTATTTCAGCATTTATTATAGCCTCGAACACTTTCCCGAATATTGGTAGAAGACTGATAGGGCGATAGTTGGATGGGTCCGAGGGTTCACCACAGTTCTTAAAGACAGGAACGACTGAGGAGAATTTCCAGCATGCAGGAAAGCAGGAAGCAGAAAGGCAGTAGTTAAACAGTTTAGAGAGGACAGGGGAAAGTTCAGGGGCACACCTCTTAAGGACTATCACCGGGATTCCATCGTCTCCACACGCCTTATGGGGGTCGAGTTTTGAAATTACTCTGGATACTATTGTCGGGGTAATATATACGTCATGCAGTTTGGCCTCAGTTCTAATAGGGAAGTCGGGTGGGTGCACTCCGGACGAGTTGAGTGTGGAGTTGGATGAGAATCTGCGGGCAAAGCACTCAGCTTTCTCAGCAGATGACGTGAGAACATCAAATCCATAGATTAAAGGAGGTATTGAGGATTTCCTATTGTTGAGCACTCGTTTACAAATCCTCCAATAGTCCTTGGAGCCGAACTTGCGGTCAGCTATGCGCTGTCGCATTCTCTCCGCAAACAACTGTTTGGCGTCAAAGGAAGCTCCCTGTACAGTCATTTCTTTTTCTTTGTTGGCGAGACTGGATTGACCTCTCCAGGGCGATGGTGTATAGCGGTATGAATGAATAAGGTATGAAGTCACGTGTAATTGGCTATCAATGAAGATTTCAATGATTGTAAAATGACGAAGTAGTTACATTTAACTAAGACGTCTACTGCAGTAAGCAAAGTAATAAAAAGCGGAAAAGAGATGAAAAAGGTTACTATTTTTTATCCTTCCACTTCTTTGGTAGTAAATGCCGAACAATCCTTTCCACGGAGGAGCAGATAACTAAAGGTAAAAGAAATGCGGTTATACAGAAGAATATTGAAAATTCAGAGGTTGGAGTGCTTATGCGACAAGAAGTCAGTCAGTCAGTTAAGTGCCATACGTGATACACGCTTGGGCGATCATGTCTCGAAAGAGACATGACTGACTGGGCAGAAGATTATCCCGCAGTAGGTTGCCATTGCTTTCTGCAGTAGACTGGTTGCCGACCAAGGCTATAGAACCCAATCTGTCCTGTTATTTGACTCATACCTAGAAAGGGAAGAGCTGTATTATATTATTATGTAGTAATTAGTGGAGGATCAGTTTATTACTTCTTAACAATATAAGACTGATCCCCCACTTTATACCCAGTAGAAATTTTAATTATATTTCTATTACATTCAGTCAGTTAAGTGCCATACGTGATACACGCTTGAGCGATCATGTCTCGAAAGAGACATGACTGACTGGGCAGAAGATTATCCCGCAGTAGGTTGCCATTGCTTTCTGCGGTAGACTGGTTGCCGACCAAGGCTATAGAACCCAATCTGTCCTGCTATTTAACCCATAACTGGAAGGAAGAGACGGATTAATACCTTTCCCAAGGGTATTTGCGCGTAAGTGAATACAATGGATTCAGCTGGAATTTGAACTCGGCTCCCCGATTTCTGGTTCCGAGCCGATATCCACTGTACCACAAAAGGTCTTAAAGAAAATGGCAACGAAAAAAACATTTATACTTAGAAGTAGGAAAAGGTAACTGAAATCTTTTGGACATATAATAGAGAAGAAGGGCTTAAAAACATAAATATCATGGGGGTATCAGTCAGACAGTCAAGTGCCATACGTGATACACGCTTTGAGCGATCATGTCTCAAAAGAGACATGACTGACTGGGCAGAAGATTATCCCGCAGTAGGCTGCCATTGGTTTCTGCGGTAGACTGGTTGCCAGCCAAGGTTATACAACCCAATCTGTCCTATTATTTAACCTATAACTGGAGAGAAGAGACGGATTAATACCTTTCCCAAGGATATTTGTGCGTAAGTGAATGCAAGGAATTCAACTGGAATTCAAACTCGGCAACCCGATTTGTCATTCCGGAATGATATTCACTGCGCCTATACGCACATCCCATGGGGGTATACTGAGGTGAAAAGAGATACTAGAAGGGAGTGCACCGCTTTTCTAATGAGCTTGTGTGAATGGATGGCGGGATTGGCTGCAGTAGCCTTAGTAAAAAAAGAAAAACTGCAAAGCGTCACAGTAGGTAGGAAATTGAAGATATTCATGATCAACTATATCCTGAAAGGAAGCCGAACAGAGGAGAAGAAAAAGAAAGTTCAGTCCTAAGTCAGAGGTAAAGAACATATATTTATGTTGAAACGACAAAGAAGTATCAGTCAAGAAATAAATAAATTCTTGAACTGTTAATGGATATTTTTAAAAAAAAATATTATATCATTATTCGAACATTAGAAAAGCACACACATCTGCTCTGATATATATATATATATATATATATATATATATATATATATATATTTCAGTAGTTTTTTATTTAGTGCTCGTTATCGGAGGAAATTTATAGCGTTAATAAAATTAATACAGAGAAGATTGTCACATAATTGAGCAGATTCATGCCGACTTCAAAGTTTCGTGGTGACATCGTTATGACATCGCAACACATCCGGGCTAAGCTTTTAATCTAGTGCTAGTAGTGACCAATATACCTGCATTAATCGTGTATATATATATATATATATATATATATATATATATATATATATATACCATCCGCAGACAGATTTATTTCGCGCAGTATCACAGCTCATCAGTACTGTTAGACATCCGATTACTTTCTAGTCAGGATTGAAGCCTTACCGAACTGACATCAGTCGAAATTTCTACCTATAAGCTATGGGCGCTCGGTGAAAGAAGCCAAACTTTAGCGTGTTACATACAATGTAAACACACGCCAATAGCCGAGAGTGTTCCTATATATATACTGATGAACAAAAAAGGCCAGTATGCGCGTGATTTTATATATATATATATATATATATATATATATATATATATATATATATAAACCAAATACCAAATGGATTAATTCAGACATACTTTATATCTGTTGGTTTTAAGCTTATATTTAATGGATATGCGGGTTTGAGTATTTGTTATGATTTTTGCAATAAAACAGTGTATTCATTTATATTTACGGTACTGAATAATCAGGAATCTTGTTAGAAAAATATTTGTCCTTCAGCATGAATATTACAAAAAAAAATCATAAAAATATGCATTTAAAAGCATAATTTCGGGCTTTGTATTAATTACACATTTTTCGTGGTTGATCAGTCTAAGACACGTCAGAGCAATTGACGGTTTCCCCTAGAAGACGCAGGTTCTAATCAGGCCGGTACATATAATTATACTGCTTAATTGTAAAATAAAAGAGTATCTACTCAAATACGAGTTTTCAATCTAGACTTTAAAGAAAACGTTCACGGTAAATCGCACTTTTTTCACCTTTATATATTATATTATCTCACACACACACACACACACACACACACACACACACACACACACACACACACATATATATATATATATATATATATATATATATACACAAAAGTTTGATTAAAAGAACTGACAAGGTCTGTATATTTAATGTTTTACTGGATATTTTTTCATTTTTCAGATAAGGTGTTTAGTATTGTGCTTGAATTTTGGATAAGCTTTTCGAAATTATCTACGACTTGGAATGCAATACTAGACACCTTAACCGAAAATTGTAAAAATATAATAAAAAATTAAACAGACAGACCTTGTCAGATAATTTGATCAAATTTGTTTGTATAAATATTTGCCTTGTAAATATAACACATTCGTATATATATATATATATATATATATATATATATATATATATATAATGCTTACTAATAGAAGTACATCCCACAGTTGGATATTTACTTTAAAAAAATGCTCAATACAAAAGTAGAAGATAAATATATGGTAATAAGAATGATGATGATGATAATGATATGAATACTACTACTACTACTACTACTACTAATAATAATAATAATAATAATAATAATAATACCATACTGCAACACAATAACTCTCGCGTTTCGGTGTGAAAGACCCATCATCAGGAAGTAAAATGTGGTTAATTTATTTGGTAATAATATAGATAGTTATATTAAATTAAACTTAATTAAATTAAGAATTACCTGGGTTTGGGATACTATGACATTTTGAAGAATGGTATGTGTACGACTCATAGACAGTAGTGTTTCAATGCTTTCTCACAGACATGTCAAAAATATTAAACCGAAAAAAAAGAAGAGAAACAGATAAAGGAGAAAAATAAATGAAAATGAAAAAAGGAAGAAAAAGTGAGAAGAGACAAGAGAAAAAGAAACGGGAAAAACTAGCAATGGAAAATCAAACGTTGGTAAAGTTAAAATAAAGTAAAATAAAGTAAATAAAAACATAAAATCAAAACTAACATGAAAGAAAAGAACAATTAAAACAATATAAAAATCAAAATTTATATTTAATGTGAAATATAAACATGTCATTTATTTTGTTATAACATAGTTATAGTTGCACTGATAAACTTGGTGAGATAATAAAACACAATAAAAGAATTCTGAAAAAACATTATGATATTAATTAAAACTGACTTATCATAAATAATAATACTACTAGTTCATGCAATTGTCAGTTATCGTATGTCCATTGCAAAATAAATACCTTGGAGATTACATTTTATACCAAGCTACTACCTCAACTACTGGAAATTCTAATCTTACCAAAGATTATATTGGATGTACTAAGAATAATTTTAAGTCTCGATTTTACCAGCATAACTTATTTTCAATAATAAAGTATATAGTAATCATATTTCTCTCTATATATACGACTAGCTTTTGAAGTATTCAAAAAATCTACTGTTGTTAAATGGAAAATATTAACTAAAGCTTGAACATGTATATCGTTACATAAAATATGTTTCCTTGCTTTACAAGAAAAATATCCGTATAATCAAATTTCCCAAAACTGACTTATTAAACCAACGTAATGAAATCAGTAAATTTTGCCACCATAGGATTTACCATACCATTAAATATATCTGAAACTATCGCAATTTTATTTCAATATTTTCACTATTTGTTATAAAAATATATATAGCATATTGAATTGGAATTTCTAAATTACTATTATCGTTTTATTTGTACTTATGAACAAATCCCTTTACGAATTTATATTTTTTATATTTTAATTTTACTTCTAATTTTGATTTTTATATATTTACCATTATTATTATATTTTATGTTAGATTTTATTTTATTTTTATTTTTATTTCATTCTATTTATTTTATTTTTTCCAACGTTTCGAGTTTTCATTGTTACTCATTCCTGTCACTTTCTCTTCTCTCTTGTCTCTCCTCACTTGTTTTTTCTATTTACCTTTTTATATATTTATTTTTCTCCTTTATCTGTTTCCCTTTTCTTCCGGTTTAATATTTTTGATATGTCTGGCATTCGGTGGCAAAACGTTGAAACACTATTATCTATGAGTCGTACATACACTATTATTTCAAATATCATAACTTCTTAACCCATCCTATTAGATAATCTCTTTATTCTTATGCTTTTATTTCTTATTTTATTTCTTAATCTCTCTATCTATACTGTTACCAAATAAAATAACCACATTTTTCAGCCTGATAATGTTATTTTAACGCCGAAGCGTTAGGGTTATTGAGATGCAGTATGCTATTAAATGCGGTGAATAAACTGTTGTCTGAATTACGTAAACATGAAAACTAATTTTCTTCATTAAATCAGCACTGGCTTCAACCACGGCTTTCAACCGAAATCGGAATGTTTTGCAACTCTTCTGGACGGTCTCCTTCTAAAAGTTGGTGAACGCTACCATAATCCTTACATTCAGCTTATTTTTGGTGTTACAAGGAATGTTGTCTGTCTCTCGATCGTAATAAGCAATGGACTGCAGTTTAGGGAGTTAGTCCGTCAGATGTAAGATGTGATGAGGTCGTAGAAATTGTCAGACAGCCCTGACAGGATTCTAGTAATTGTGTGGCATGCTGCGGAATCCTATTGCCTGATAGCAGCTACACTTTTGGCTTTTCAGCAGTCACCCCTTCATCTTCCAGCAGCCACCCGCTTGACTTTTGTATCACTCACTTCGCAAGAGATTTGATGTAGGCATTTGTATTGATCTTATCCCCCTGAAGATTAATGGAGGTACAAGTTATCCCTCACAAATAATCACTGCAAAATCTTCGTAATCAACATTAGAATCATCCAACTATTTCCGAATCTTCTGAACTCTCCTCGGATTGACTCCAAAACACCTAAATGTTCGTATTGTGGCTCCAGGCGCGAATTCCAAACAGTGCGGCATTCTTTTTTCTAAATTTCTGGCGGATTGAATTGTTTAATAGAGCTGTTTTTCTCACAGACGATGCCCATCTGTTGTATCCTGGAATGAAGAGATACACAGCGAAATGCAGATAAGGTACTTTATTACCAGATTGGTACAACCAAGAGGTATATACAATATTTACAGTCACTCACAGTAGTAGGTGTTACTTCTCGAATTTCGTGATAATGACAACTCCCCGTGCTAAACGCACATTGTCTTTTATAAATATATGTCACATGGTACGCGCCACGACATAACACTAACTCTACTATAATGTGCAATTGACAAAATCAAAAAGAAACAATTCACAAGCGCGAAATTAACAAAAATATATAAAATAGCGTCTGTTTATCTATCTATCTATCTATCTATCTATCTATCTATCTATCTATCTATCTATCTATCTGTTTCATTCTATCTATCTATCTATCTATCTGTTCCATTCTATCTATCTATCTATCTATCTGTTCCATTCTATCTATCTATCTATCTATCTGTTCCATTCTATCTATCTATCTATCTATCTATCTGTTTCATTCTATCTATCTATCTATCTATCTATCTATCTATCTATCTATCTATCTATCTCATACTATCGGAAGGATCTCTGTTCATCATTCGACCAAACCGTAACAAATAGAACTTTGCATGCACATTTATTGTCTCATACATAGGTTTTGACGTAAAATTCTAGTCTTTTAGAGTTAAAAAGAAAAGAAATCGCAAAGTAATTGTACGTTCCATGGATTGTTTTCGTTGTAAATGTATCAGGTACGATTGAAAAATATTTTGCTTTCTTATTAGAGGACTGATTGTTACATTGTCGTTAACGCACATGAATAATGACAACATGAAATAGTTAATATTTTATTTTGAATTATAATTCTCGTCTGTTGGCAACCAAATCCAGCTACCAATCATACAATGCAGTTAATTATAAAGTTTGTGTACACTAAACATATGTGATTCATTTTAAATGTTGCTCTTGTGCTATGCACTTTAGTGATGTCATTTCTGTTTTGTTAAATATTTTGTAGCGTCATTTATGGTTTGAAGAAATATGTTTAGATCTATGATCTATCAGCTTCATTCTGAGAAAGCTATTTATATAGAGCTGAGAGTTTAGATATTTCTAAACGATTTTGGTGCCATTAATGACATCCTGTGAAATCCTCTATCTGAGACACTAGTTAAAACATAATTTCCTTTCAAGCAAAGCAAAATTTTCATCAGTACGCATGGGATTAGAGGAAATGACATTGAATAAAAAAGATTGAAAATAGGGACGATTGAGGAAAGGACAAAAGTTGAACGGAATTCAAGAAGATAAAAAATGGCTACTGACGTTGTATTTGAATTTCAAGATTCTAGTTATCAGCAAAGCTACTCGGAACGGAATCCGACAGTGCGGGAAAAGTAACTGTAGGAGCAGAAGTTGCAGTTATATTTAGCTAATTCAACAATAAACGGTAGAAACTTAGATGACATTCTACTAGCACGCTTAAATTTATGCAGTTGGTGAACCAGGAATAAAAACCTTGTCAGAGGAGTTGTCATTAAAAGTATTTGTAGAAAAGGCAGATGGAAGCTAGGTCACTTCATTGAGAAAGTGACTGAAGTCAAGATGCCAAGTTAGGATTGATTATAATACATATCCTTTTTTGGATGTTGTCATGAACCTCGCGATGAATTGCAGGAGCACCAGACAATATACGGCAAAAGTATCCACTGCAGGAACAAACAGTTGATTTGTAAACATACAAGATAAACGTTGACGAGAAATATTTTCTGGCACGTCAGGGTGACATAATTTTCTTTGCAGTAGATGTCGCTGTTGATTCGATATAGTCGTTCCACTTCAAGTCAAGCGTTGGTAGGCAGAAAAGGTTATCTCTGTGGCGGTTAAATAAGAGAAGTTTTGTTTTGGAAACGTCAAAATTTACAAACAATTTTCTGTCATAGTTAACTAATGACTAGAATTCTTTTTCAAAGACAACAGACAAGTTCTGACATCGAAATTATCAGCCGAATTTTTAATCCATTGTTCATTGTCCTGTATTAAGACTAATTTTTCTACATTTCACAATAATGTCGATTTTTATTTATCTATGTCTAAGATATAACATTAACTGATAATTTCGATATGTCTATGGGATCTTTGGATTCTGCCGACTTTTGGATTGTTATTATTGTACAACTTCACCGCATACAAAGAGATAAATTTGAATAATAAAGAACTTTATAAAGATGATGGACTGATGATTGTAAATAAATCTACAATAGGTAAGGTTAATAAACAAAGAAAATTAATCCAAAGAGTTTTTCGTTGTTTTGGTCTTAGCGTAGTTATTATTTCTCATATTAAACACATTGACTTCTTAGAACGTAACGTTAGATCTGGCTTCAATAATTTTCAGACTTACATGAAAATCAATGTTAACCCAATTTATTCCACCTTAGTTCTAATCACCCAGCATCTGTAATCCAACATTATCCATCAACGGTTGCACGACATTTTAATCAGCACACCTCCAGCAATGAAATATTTCAACAATATAACAGAGTTTATGATAATGTTCTTAGGAATTGTGGGTTTAGATCTTCCGAAATTAGATTTGTAGGAGATTATTATTGTTCTAGAAAGAAAAACAGAAACAAGAAGATATTATGCAATAATCCTCCATTCAATTAATTAGTATTTAAGTATTTAAGTAGATATTCTGTTTATAATCAAACACTATTATATATTCATTTCTACCGGCCTGGTTATTTAGGATACATTTTTGTTACGAAAATCCTGCCAAATGACACACATTTTCGAAATCAAATCAAGCACAAACATAATGTGCAAACAAATAAATCCGAATTGTTGGTTCTTTAAAGATCATTTCATTAATCTTCGTTAATTTCCGTAACATGTTTACATTTGTTGACATTACAATGCATTTCAGAGTAGCTATGGTCATTACGATGAATCGAAAATTGTGCTATATATATATATATTTACGCTCTCGCACCTTGACTGACGACCTTGGAAGAATGGTAGACTTTGAGAAACACTAGCTACTCTGACATTTACGCATCGTTCATTCAGCAATGGATTAGAACTCTCTAAGCTATTGGGCGTGTATAATGATAATATACACGCTAAAAATCTGCCTCCTTCTACCGAGCGCCCGTAGCTCAGAGGTAGAATCGCCGACTGACGCCAATTCGGTCGGGTTTTAATCCTGGGTAAAAAGCAATCGGCTGTCTAACCGTGCTGATGAGCTGTGATACAGCGAAACAGATCTGTCTGCAGATGACTATATATATATATTTTTTTTCTAAACATATACTGTTAAATATAAGAGACGATGAATATCTATTATGTTTAATCATGAGCCATTCTAAACGTCGTATTTTGGCTTTAATTTCAGTTGAAAATAAAGACAAAAATTCTTCAACATTTGGATAATTATTTTATTAATTTGCTTCTAAGCTTTCGGCTCATTTGGTCATCTTCAGAGAGCTTATTTAGACGGTAATACAATAATATCCACTATCACCGACGATTTTATTTTGTGTTGACATAAAACTCCGCTATGCAAAGGCAATAGTTACAAAAAATAACAAACGCAGTTCTCAAATTGCAACGCGGTTCTATGACGTCACACCGCATGATAGCATGAAATGACAACAAAACCATGTATTTAAACAAAAGTATGCTCACTTATAATTCAAAGAAAAGTACAGTATGGTTAAATAAAGAAGACACGATAAAAATGTAGTTTTCCTATTATCTTTTTTATTTAAACACTTACGCATATGAACATACACACACATATATATAATGGGAGATGAAGAGAGAGTGTATGAAAGTGAGGGTTACTGAATCTCATCATTAGTGAGTGTTTACAAGGCAAAGTTGTTTAATGAAATATATAAATGTAAATGAATAACTGCAAGAAAAGCATAAGCGAAAGGAAAGCGTCAAATATGTTACAGACGTTGCGCTCTAAACGAAATAACCATTTGAAAGTATATTTTTAAAAGAATTGATAGGCAGCCAAAATTAAACACACGCGTCTCATATTCTTGTTTCAGAAGTTTCTTATAGCCTTGCAGTAAAAGTGTCAGTCTTCACTTCTTTTTTTCATAGCAAATTCGCCTTAAGAAACTGAACACTACTTCGTGTCAGTTTGCCGCGCAAGTTTGATGCCTTCAGTTGTCTCCCCTAGCAAGAAGCATCGAGAATTGATTGCCTTCGCATATGCACACATATTTTGGGGCAGATGTTTACTCGAACACACGTACGTATATAAACGTAACGGCCTTCATCGATTTCTGGAATGTATATACGAATAATGTTTTAGAACAGCCTCTTATTTCACAAAGCATTATTTTTTGTTATATACTTCTAAGACTAATTTCTAATATTATCATGTAATAAATAAATTCAAAAATTTTATCTTTCGACTAATGCAACGATTATCAAGTATAAATTTAGCATCCTCAAATACTTCATGTAATATATTTAGATGTATTATATTTATGTTTTCTATGTATTGCTTGTAATTGTAATTATATAATTGTAATCATGTTATTAGTCTTGGCTTGTCATCAGTCACATTCTAACCACCGTAAGGTTGCCTCTCTCTGTCTTTTCTATACGTATTTTCATGAACATTTTTTGGGTGAGCTTTTTGCTATGGTATTTTTTGTTAATTTAAACTCAGTACCAGAGTGGTGCGATGTGCCTTGTAGTGCAGTGGATTGGCTCGAAACGAGAAATCGTGGAGCCGTGTTCAAATTCCACTTAAATTCATTGCCTCCATTTACGCGGAAATGCCATTGGGAAAAGTAATAACCCGTCTCTTCCCTCCAGGTATGGGTGAAATAACAAGACAGATTGGGTTCTGTAGCTATGGCTGGCAACCAGTCTACCGCAGAAAGATATAGCAAACTACTGCGGGATAATCTTCTGCCCAGTCAGTCATGTCTCTCTCGAGATATGATCACCCAAAGCGTGTATCACGTATGGCACACAACTGACTGACTGACTAGAGTGGTGCAGAATTATCTATAATTTACAGTTGAGATGGCTTGATGCAGCCGAAACACCTATGCTAGTAGTTTCTTTTTTCGCAGTTCTTGCTTCCGGAACTCTCTTTCGACTCCATGCTTTCCGACCAACTGTAAGCAGCAAAACATTAAATACAGTGTTAATCGCCATCTATTGTCCGCTTGATTATTATTTTCTCTTTCCACTCCTTATTAAACAATTCTGTTGCTACTTTTTCCACATTACGTTGTTTTCTACCTGTGATGAAGTACTAATATACACACAAAAAAGCCGTAATTCTTGGTACTTTAAAAAATTATTAGCATGTCAAGAATCCATATTGAGATGTTTCATGTATCGGCCTCAAATAAACCAGGGTATTCAAAGATCCATGCAGAGGTTGTACACTAGCAGCAAAAGGGCTAATCGGGAATAACCAACCTTACCCTAATACTGATAAACCTTGATCTAGGTTTCATGTTAATTATGCGGGACATTTGAATGGTGCGTATTATTTGACTGTAAACGACAGTTTTTTTTTTCAAAATGGTCTGAAATATTAAAGTGAAGAAAATTGTAAACACCATTGTAACTACATTTTCTCAATGAACTATTTTGCATGATTTTGTGTAGTAGACAGTAGTATCTGATAAAGGCACGAACTTTACTTTGAGTGACTTTCAACAACTTTTGTAAAGACTATGCTCTTGAACAATAATGACACAATACCAGCAAAGATCAGATTGCCAGACTGAAGGTTTTGTTGATACGTTAAAAAGGCCAATAAATAAATCAAACTGAGAATTAACGCCCCAACAGTTTTTAACAATTTATAGATTGACCCTAACCTTAATTAATACAGCATCTGAATGTCACCAGCAGAACAATGTTTGCAAGGAAAATTAAATCGGTGTTTGACAAATTACTATCTGGAAAAAATAAAAGTTGACGTAGTAAGAAATAAACTATAAAATCTTTCAAAGTTTATGATAAGATTTTCTTCAGGACATATAAGTAGGAAAAGAAAGTTGGGAAGATGGCGGAATAATACATTACATTGACGGAATGATATATATGCTACAAGGTTGAGGTTAGAGCTATAAAGGTATTTTAATGAATTAAAACCAATATATATTATGGATATAAAAACATCAAAGAGATTGGCCTATAGAAGTCCCTGTACGATACTTTTGACTTGCCATCTCTAATTAAAACTCCTTCAAAACATAATCTTAGTAAAGGAAAAAGATAACCAATGGAAGTTTTGGAAGAGAACACCAGAAGAAGAAAATACGTATTCAAAGCAGAATGATGGTCTTAAAATGTTGTGTAGGTAGACGACTGACCTTTGCCACACCAAATATAGAACATATACTTTTCGATTAACTATCAAAGTAGTCAAAAGCCGGACAAGGGGTAATCGAGCAGTAATCGGAGTAGTTAAACAGCGTGTTGTACTTACTACGATATTCGCTAGTATTCTATGTTATAATAAATTTTTTTTTGTATCTATTTTATTGTATATATATATATATTATATATATTAGTTTGTATTATTTATATATATATATATATATATATATATATATATTTATTAGTCATTTTTTGCTCAGAATTAGTTTAGGCCAGTATCCAATTGTATTAAAAATAGGTAATACATTTATATTGTAGAAGTTTTGAATATCTTTCATTTGGAAATGAGTTGTTT
Organism: Ascarosepion bandense; assembly: GCA_037127315.1. Taxonomy (NCBI): domain Eukaryota; kingdom Metazoa; phylum Mollusca; class Cephalopoda; order Sepiida; family Sepiidae; genus Ascarosepion; species Ascarosepion bandense. The sequence continues at coordinate 1,681,055 of JBBBDQ010000189.1, forward strand.
ATGCAACCTACGTTTTAAGGTTTGCGTATCTTCAGGGGATTTATAATAACTGATTTTTCCGTTTTTTAAAATGTACAAACTGCGATTTTTAAGAACGCGTAACCGACTATATATATATATATATATATATATATATATATATATATATATATATTCTGTCACGCTCAGAGAGAGAGAGAGAGATAGTGAGAGAAAGAGAAATAAAAGAAAAAGACAGAGACAGATTTAGCTCGTTCATTCTTTTACTACCAATTATTAAAATTTACTACAATTTAGTAAAGCTCGTGCCGCTTGTTTGTTCTTTAATTTTAACTTACTAATTTTTAAAAAATAAATATGTCATCCAGCAGTAAAGAACAAATATATATATATATATATATATATATATATATATATATATATATATATATATAAAAATTAGAGAAAATTTTCAAAATTCAAAGGTGTCGGATGTACACTTCGACATAGAATCTCTAATAGAGATTCTACGTCATGTCAGCGACATTTTTTGTACCAAATGGGGTAAAGTGTGGAAGGGGCCTGGTTAACAACGGTCATAAAGTAGAACAGGATAGAGCTGGTAGTGGCGGGGTTACAGGGTGTTGAAACGGTATATTTAGGAAGGGGAGGAATAGATTTAAATGTAATATCTTAAAATTTTTTAATTAAGTTTATCCATTACAGGAAGTCATGAATTTAAAGTTATTAAAGAAATATATGTATATATGTATATGTATATACACACATATATATATATGTATATGTATATACACACCTTGGTTAACACACACACACACACATATATATATATATATATTCTCTAATAATTTTTAAACTGATAAATTAAACATAAATTAAGTTTATTTAATTAAACCTTTTAGATTGAAGTGAGCTAAATGCCAATTACAGGAAGTTATCAGTTTAAAAATTATTAGAGAATATATATATATATATATATATATATATATATATATATATATGTGTGTGTGTGTGTGTGTGTGTGTGTGTTAACCAAGGAAAAAGAGGTTTAGTAAAAGAATCCATATTTTCTAAAGATAAGCAATTAAAGGAGGTTGGGATAGGAAGGTAGGGGGGTAAAATACTTTTTGAGGTTAACGTTAAGGTAAAATTAAGATTAAAACTTAAACTGAATCCTTTTCATTTATATTCTAACGTCTAGTCAACGGGAATTTAAATTCTAAATTTAAGTATTCAAAAAATTTGCCTTGTGGCGGCACTTACTAATGAATTCCCTGCTAAGATTCAGTAGCCGGTGTTGGTGGGGGTATTGTAATATTGAAATTTTTTCCAGTAAACATAGACAGCATCTATCACGAAAATTCCTCGGAATACGGGTTGTACCTATCAGTTTCCAGCTAATTTCAGAATCCAGCCCTTCCTACTCTTCCACTTCGGATTAAAGAAAAATATATATATATATAATTAGTAGCATTATATTATAATGTTAAATATAAGAGACAATGAATATCTATTATGTTTAATCATGAGCCGTTCTAAACATCGTATTTTGGCTTTAATTTCAATTGAAAATAAAGACAAAACTTCTCCACATTTGGATAATTTTTTATTAAGCTGGTTCTAAGCTTTCGGCTCACTTAAGCCATCTTCAGAGAAGTTACAAGGACGTCAACATAAAAACATACACCATCAGCGACGATTTTATCTTGTGTTGACATATAACTTTGCTAAACAACAATGACAGTTACCAAAAATAGGAAACGCAGTTCGTAAATTTGTAATGCGGTTCTATGAAGTCACACCGCGTGAGAGCTTGAAATGATAACAGAACCATATATTTAAATGCAATGTAACGACGAGAGTTAAACGTGATTTTAATAAGTGGGCATTGTTTGAGTTTTTTTGTCTTTATTTTCACCTGAAATTAAAGCTAAAATACGATGTATAGAACGGCTCATGATTAAACGTAATAGACATTCATTGTCTATTATATTTAACAGTATATGTTTAGAAAATTATCTGCTGCCTCGATACACTATATATATATATATATATATATATATATATATATTATGCTACTTCTACGGTACGACTCGGATTTGTATGCGTTATGCAATCCTCAGGTGCATATTTCAAACTGACAGTTTAATAAATTTGAATTTAAGTTGATTCGATGTTCATGGAAATTAAATCTGATAAAAGTCTAATGTTCAAACAATTCATTTCAAATTGTCGGTTGCTTATAACCAAGTTTCGTTAAAATCCGTTGATTTCCGTAACATGTTTACATCTGTTGACATTACGATACATTTCAGAGCTTGATAAAAACCTCGTTTAAACTGGAGGCTATTCGTGGTCGAGAGGTCTAAGACGTTACCAGATCAAATGTTAGCTTCCCCTATATAGATAGGGGTCGCAGGTTCGTAATAAAAATTTATCGTAAATAATCAGGCCGGTTGATATAAATATATAATACGGATTCATTAAAAACAGAATATCTACTTAAATACGAGTATCGATAAAAAATAATGTTCAAACAAATCATTTCAAATTGTCGGTTGCTTATAACCAAGTTTCGTTAAAATTCGTTGATTTCCGTAACATGTTTTTACATATATATTTTAAAAAATATACTCAATTATAATCTGAGATTAAGGATAGAATGGTTAAATAAAATAAAGACAAGAGGAAAACTGTATTTTAAATCGCCTACGCGTTTCGTCTTGTGATGGACATTTTCAAGGCAAAAAGACGAAATGAGCTTTATTCTAAATTACGTATCTATAAACAAACAGTGTTGGTAACCACAAAGACGCTCACAAATCATTTCAAAAGATCAACAGAATATTTTTGTTTTTAGAATTTCTTCATGTGTAGTGTAAAGTCACGAGATATTAAAATGAAGGGAATTTGACTGTTTTCTTTGAGAACTGTTTATTTTGTGTGTAAGTCTGTTTTAGAATTTCTTCACGTGTAGCGCAAAGTCAAGAGATGTTAAAATGAAGGGAATTCAACCGTTTTCTTTGAAATTTTTATTATGAATGTTAGTCTGTTTTAGTATAATTTCCATAAGTAAAGGTGAGATTGGAAAAAATCCGGGGCGTAAATTGATGTTTTGGTAGTATTGGATATCGGCGCTCTCGAGAACTTTTCTACTGAATAAATTGTTTACTCTTTTTATTATTGCGGCATTTTAAAAATCGAAATTGTGGTTGAATTTATTTCTGTGAATCACTAATGCATTTGTAAGATTATTATTAGTGATGCCTCTTTTGCGTTCATATATACGTTTTTTAGATTTCTACTTGTTTCTCCGATGTACATGGAGGAACAATCCCGGCAATTTATTCGGTATACACCTGCTTGTTCGTCAGTTTGTTTTCGGTTATTTTTACATCTGATAATGTCCATAATAGTTTTCGAAGTAGTTGTTACTATGTGTGCTTGTTCGGCATTGAAGTAAAAATAATTCCAAAAAGCTCATGCAAACTCAAGAAATTATCACATCATATTTTCCCCCCTTATGCCAACAAATTTCTGAAATCATCAGTCACAAAGGAGGGGGAATCAAAATCATGGACGAAAACATATACCAACAGAAAATAAAAGACCTCATTGATGATAATATATACGAGAAAGTTAACAATACAGTTTTCCTCTTGTCTTTGTTTTATTTAACCATATATATATATATATATATATATATATATATATATATATATGTACGAATGACGGCAAAATATTTATATCAATATGCTTTCTAAAAGGACAGCAGTATATATATTGATGCACCTACTGTTAATATACAAATAGAAATTGATTCAAAAATATAAAAAATAGAAAAGTGTGTAGGACAGATGTGTCTTTTCACCAGATTTATTAAAACATTACATGCTGGGTTAATGTAGTTGTTTCCCGTTGTCATTTCAATCGTTAGGGATTCGTACATGTACTTCTAAACTAGCTGCTACTGTAGGCTAGCGATATCATTTTAGCCTGCTAGGTAGCTTAATTTTTCAGAAGAAGAAATGAGTTCATCGGGTTGCTTGGTGTTTTCTCGTGCTAAGTAAATGTAAATGACTAGTCAGGAACATGAACACGGTTCGTTGACTCAATTTCCTTCACTGATAACAGTTACAAAATGTACTGGTCATGATTCTGAGGCTCAGAAGAAGAAAAAATATCAGGCTATAATTGCGTTCTTGATCTAAAGTGTTTGACTATATTTCATTATGTCTCTGTGCGTATTTCATATGTTTGAAAAGTTGAGTTTTTAAATAAGTTTACACATGGGAATTTGTGTGTAGTTTGTAGATGTTGACGTAGTTTCACTAAAATATATTTCTAAATGTAGATTTATTGAAAACATTGAAACTTAGTGAAGTGGAATTTCATACTAGATATTATGTTAATATTTTTGACTGCCTCAAAATTTAAAAGCATTCCCTTAATGTACATAATCAATATGTTTGTGTCTGATGACACTAAAATGATATGTGTCAGGTTAAAAAAAGATTATCAGTGAGTCCAGGAAGGCCATAGGAAGAAATGTACTCCTAGGGGAGAAAGAGAAGAGATAGAATAAAAAACAAAAAAAAAAGTGTGTGTATGTGTCTGAGAGAGAGAGAGAGAGAGAGAGAGAGAAAGGAATAAAGAGAGCGAGAGAAGGGAGTAGACATATGACGGCGGTGGAGTAAATGAATAAAAAATCCAAATATTTCCATTCAAGAAAGTAATAAGGGCATTAAATTTAAATAAAGGTGAGAAAAACAAACAGAAAAAATACGAACAAAATATTTTCTATTAATGATAATATTTTAAGAAACTGTTGCAGAAAAAGAGTAAAAGTATTGGGGGTTGTAATATTCTGGTGTTTTCCGTGGATGTAAAGGATTCGAGTTCCAACGCAATTAAAATCCAAACTTCCCATGTTTTCAAGGCAGGCTCACGCATTTTTTATAAAAATATAAAATATTTTATAATTATTCTCTGTTTCTTCTTTACCATTAATCCATACTGGATAACACATACACACGCATATTTTGTGGTATTTACATTTACATGTGTTAAGCAACTTACATACCATCTTTTATTTGAACTCCTGGTCAGTACTTAGATGGGTGACCGTTTGGGAATACCAGGTGCTGTAAGCGTTTAGTGACGGATGTGCGTTGTGGTGCAGTGGATATCGGCTCGGAAAGAGAAATCGGTGAGCCGAGTTCGAATTCCAGTTGAATATTCTGCATTCACTTAAGCGCTGGTACCCTTCCCTCCAGTTATGGGTTAAATAACAAGGGTAGGACTTGGGGACCCTGCCCTTAAAAACAAATCCCAATGAAACTTTATATTCGAAAAGAAAAAAAGTATTATTAGACACAAAACAGAAAAAGGTATTACCAGTAATAAAAAAATAAAATTACCAGCAATAAAAAAATAAAATTTAGTTGGCAATAAATGACCCGCCGAGGTTGATTTGCTATAAAAAGAAAACAACCAACCATTGTAAACAAAGATAATTTATAGATGGTTTTAAGTCAGGAAATCGTTAACTATTAAACCGTGAAGCAAGGTGTAGCATGTAGAAATATATTATTGTCACCAGTAAATACGGCAGCTAAACTATATTTACACAGAATACAATTTTTACAGTTATACATAATTTTTTCTTATTTTATCAATGTTTTTATCTGCCGCTTATAACTGTAAAATCTATGCGACAAACTTCCATTGAGTATATTTTATAATTTCCATGTTAATATCTCAAATCCAAAATCTTTTCTCTATATTGGAAGAGTAAGTATGAAAGGTTAAAATTTAGTATATATTTATATGGAGAATATTTCTGACACTCACATATATTCAAAAGTAAAGTACTGACCAGTCAAGTAGAATTCATTTGGGAATGGTCAGTAAAACATTAATAAAACACCGAATTTCTTTTTACTTTAATCTTTGAAGATGGTATGCTCATTGCGAATATGGAATGCATACTACACTAAGCCAGCAAAAATCTTGTAATGTCATTCGCATGTGCAGACACTAAATAAATATAAAAACTGTCATTGATTTTTAAGAATCAAGATTACATATAAAATGCAGCTACAATCAGAAAAAGTTGTTGGACATATATCGAGGAATGTAGGCTAGTTTGTGGACTTAGTTGGAAAGGACAAACAATGGTTCCTAGCTAGAGGAATCACAATATACAAATAACAAAATTTGATGTACCAAAAGAAAGCAAGGAGGATAATTTAATTATCTCGAATGTGTTTCAAAAGAGTATGGAAAATCTAGCACAAGGCGCATCTTAATAGCAAAATTGGTCTTGTAAAATATGAGCAAAACAATGAAAAAGGCATATTTTGTTAGCAAAAAAAAAAAAAAAAGAATGATGAGCTGCCATGTAATAACAGTCAACTTCCATAGCAGTGAATCCTGGAGAATCTACTTATAGATTAAGATATACTAGGCAACAGAATTATGGTTCTACAAAAAGATTTTGCGATTCCATTATCGGAACGTGTGATTAACGAGGAACATTGAAGAATTCTGAAAACATTATTTACGCTTATAATTATAAAGAGACAGTTGACATTTCTGTTACATATAATGAAAAAGTGTACTTTGAGAATTTGAAACATATAAGACATATTTAAGGCAAGGTGGTCAAATGGAAACAATGTGTGACCTATCTAAAATTCTTGTATAAATAGATAAGAACGGAGATGATGAAAAGAAAAACCAGATAAGAACTACAAAAGACTGGAAGATGTGGAGAACCATGACGGTCACGTCTATGAAAAGCACGTCACATAGGAGAAGTAAATAGTTTATATAGGTTAGTATAAAACTTAAGCATAGAGGTAACTGGGGAAGTGCTATTTAGAGCAAAATAAATCAAAGAAAGAAGTTTGGTAAAGTCAAGATCGACTACAATCAGGAAAGACCCAGTAGAAAAGAAGAATGGAATCTCCACAGACAAACTGCATTGTAATTTGTGATATCAGTAAAACAAAACAGATGAAAATATCAGAAAATAGTTAGTAGCTTAAAGTTAAGAAGGCATGGTAAATATTTTTTGCAGATCTAACTTATAAACTACACCAGTTTTGTGATCTTTATACCTTGTTTTGCAATAAGTGGCTGTAGTACAAACCATTATTAAGCCACTGGCTAAATTCCGTATATATTTAATATAACATGCTCCCAAAATAACTAATTTGTATTGTCAAAAAATGAACCCATCTATGGGTTTCATAGCAGCTCAGACTGGTCTCTAGCTTTGATAATTTTCTAAGCCCCGCTTAGATGATGCATAAGGCCAAAATTATGGAGTACGTAATAATAGATTCTAGAAAAACAATCCTGCTAAACATTACAAGACGTCAAGGTGCCCTGGTCTCTCCAGGTTTGATTTGTAATCAGTCTACAATAATGAAAATCTCTTAATTAAAACCGTTTCACCATGGGTTTAGTAATTCCAGCCCTAAAAGCTGCTTTCTACTGAAACCATAGTAACTCTAACTGACATCGTTTAACTTTGGCACCAAGTCCCACAGGGAGAAAACTATGGAAAATAAGTATGCTAAGCTTGTGATATTATATACCTTACCTCTAAACGTGATCGTGTTTTTTGCCATCTTTATCTTGCAGACGAAGTAAACAACTAAAAGTACAGCACAAGCCTCTTCAAACATCAGAAGCATTAAATGTACGCATCAGTTGAGTAAAAACAAAATCCATTCTGCTCGGATTCCATCTTAGACACGACAAGCAGGAAGTGTCTTTTAAATCTCTTTTGGAGATGTGCGTGCTAGGATTTGTGGACTGGTTGTAATGCTCTTGGGAGACATTGACATCAGAATTTGATCACATACAACCGAAGCAATATATCTTTTGTGTGAACTAAAATGTCGTATTTGTAAGTGTGAACAAAAACCATTTGTCAGTGAAACATTTCCCTTTTACCTAGCACGACATGATTTTGATAAAAAAATGTATATCATTCATCAACTCTTTCTTGTTCAAGGTACATTTTATCATGTTTCTATTCAAAGTTGTTTTATAGTGTTCACTGCAAACAAAACTTGATGCATGGCGTTGACTGACCAAATACTCTAGAGTGTAATGGTCATCGAAAGTTCTTGTTAGTCAATTTTACCCTTTCATTAATTTCTGAATTATTACATAAACCTTATCCATAAATAATTATTTTGATATTTTCCTAAAATTTTCTATTAAATATTATCAGTTTAACCTTGATCTTTTAAAAAGTGTATTTATAATAATGCTTTAGTAGCAATAAACATTAGGTAAATGACTTAAAAATAGATTTGGCTGGTCAGAAACATCTTTCGGTTTTGGCGTTAGATAACACCAATCAAGTTTTACTGTTAATTTATGTAAAACAATCAAAAATAATTGTATTGAAACAGCTATCTTATTAGCGTGCATTGAAAATAATCTAAAAAAATTGACCTATTTTATAACTTTAAATATGACACAGGAAGTTATTTGTACTTTTTATGCATAAGACATAGTGAAGAATGAAACGCGTTAAAAGTGGTTTGCAAACTTTCGTGTCGGATAAATTTTCAAAGATTGGACAAATATGGTCAAGTTGAAAACAACTTACTTGAACATTATAAATAATAAACAACAAAGGATTAATGTAAGAAAGAAAAATATACAATTCAAATTTTGAAAACTGAGCTAGTCTATCTGGATTAGATCAGTCACATTTAAAGTGCTGTGTTCCTTCACACCTGGGAGATCCTGTTTCTTACATCTAACATCTTGACACGAAGCAACCTTTTACATTTTGACAACCTTTGTTGCCACTTTACACCTACTCATATTTTAGATGACTCACAATCTGTGTTTGTCTCTCCGGTCATCCAGATCTCTTGTGAGTATTTAATTATCTTTAATTCTAGTAATATTTCCCCATTATAAATCACAGACATTTCAAGTATCTATTTCTAATTTCAAGTAATTATTATTTTAGTTCATATTCACCTTTAAACGTTTTCGTTGTCACATGTTTAGTCTATGATATTCTCAGTATACGTAAAGAGAACGAAGTCTTTGTCGGCTCGCTACCTATTTTTCCCTATTTGTGAGGCGATTTATAGCATTTTCCGCCATAGAGGAGGATAGATATGACATAGAAAGTCATAACTTTTTTTGCTTATTTCTTAATGCAGAATCACCGAATGACATATTTCTCTGTTCCTAAACGCCTTCAGTTTTCTGTGTCATATATTTTGTCTTACTTTATTATTCTAGATCTGCTTCATTTGCAAATGAATATAATGTATGGGGTCATAGAATAGTTTAAAAAAAGAACATAATATTTCATTAAGATGATGGAAGAACGCATTTTTATTTTCCCACTTGTAGGCTCATAGTGATGTTTCTTTCATTGACATATAACGACAAATATATGCCATAATTGAACATGAGTAGCACACACTTCCTACCGTTTCAGAAAAAAGCTTTGTACTAACTTCGTATTTAACGAAAGTAAGTCTTTATCAAAGTCATTCAAAATCTTTTTACATGTAAATAAATCAGGCATTCGACACTGAAACATGAATTACACATTGGCGGCTTATCTTCAAATATTTTGTTATCACTGACGTGAAAAATTAGTGCAAGATGGCGACTGTTAATCTTACCACAAATTGTTAAGAATATTCTTTAGAATATGCATTCTACAATTTAATATGTTTCTTGAAACTTCCTTATACCCTGAGTTACGGTAATCATTACGGTTCGTCATTCGGGTAGATAGAATATAATGTTAATCAAATACATGTTTCCCTGGTCTTCAGGTCTACCTATACATGGGAAAATGATGTTGCAATTAATTTGTTTGCAGTGTATCAAACTTAACACTTCTAGTCTTACTTCAATTTAAGTTGAAACACCAGTTAACGCATGAACAACCGAGACGTTCTACTTATTTAATGCTGATGGCCATATTGTTTCGAACAACATTTCTCGTATAATTAACAGATTACATTCTATTTATTTGAGGCTCACGGGCTAATACTGTTTCACCACCGTTTTCCAAGATTAACAGATTTGGTTTTCTTTTATTTTGCGTCTAATGGTCATGTAGCTAATCACCATTTATTCCCGCATTATCAACTGATTCGTTCTTTACGTTTGGGGCTTACGGCTATAAAGGTTAGAACCACCGGTTACGTAAGATCCCCAGATACGTTCTTTTTATTTCGGATTCTGGCCATATAGCGTTAAATCATCGATTCTCGTATAATCAACAAATACGTAGTTTTTATTTGGGGCCTAAGGCCATAGAGCTTCTTACCACCTGATCTTGTACCATCATCGGTTTCGTCCTTTTTATTTGGGGTTTACAACCATATAGCTTTTAGCCACCGAATATTGTAAGATAGATTGTATTCTTTTTATTAGGGGCTTTTGGCAATGTAGGTTTGAATCACTCCTTTTCGTATGATCAACTGAAAGTTGTTTTTTTTATTTGGGACGTACTGCCATATGGAGCCTTTAAATGGCTTAAAAGTGTTGATAATCCGTAGAGAAAAATCGATCAAACTTAAAACGTCTCTAAAGATATCGACATTTCAAAACAAAGTTAGACATCAATTGAAAGCTGTCTACAATTTACTCTCGCCTCAGTAAGACATTTGGCGAGGTGGCCAAAGATAATCTTGCTACCCTTTTCGAGAAGGACCTCAAATCTGTAGTAGACTGGAATAAGACATGCCTTGTAAATTTTAATGCTTCTAAAACAAAGCTGCTACGTGTTGACTACCACAGGCAATCCCTCCTACCCCCCTCACCATGGACCAAGCGAGTCTCCCTGAAAGCAATACACTCGCCTTCTCGTCTCACCCTCATTTCCGGCCTCAAGTAGAACCATTACATTGAATCAATAACTAAACCGATTGCTAGGAAGTTTCGGTCACTGTGTCGGGCTAGGAAGTTGTTCCTGCCTGAGTACATCTTGCATATATACAAATAAACCATCCGACCGAGCATTGAATACTGCTGTCATATCTGGTCTGGCGCCCCTGCCATTCATCTTAGAGTTCTCGACAAGCTCTAAAGGAGATTCTGTAACGTGATAGGTCTCGGCCTGGTAGCTCGACTCCAGCCACTTTCTCACCTGCGTGATGTGGCTTCCTTTTGTCTATTTTACAAATATTTTCATGGCTTCTACTTCGAAGAGCTTAGCTCACTGATGCCCCCTCAAAAAGAATATACTCGAGCAACCAGACTAACAAGGAGGTCTCACCCTTTTACAGTTAAATCAACTAAATACAGCCGTCACTGCTACTTCACAGCTTATTTTCTCGCACTCCTCGCCTGTGGAAATCCTTTCCGTATACTTGCTTCCCTGACAGCTACAATGTCCAAAGATTTAAATACAACCTCTCTTCTTATCTTCTGTCTACTTAACTCCAGTCTTTCTCACGTCTTTTCCCCATCACCTCGTGTATCTTGTTCTACTTCCTTCTCAACTGTCTTCACACTGGTATTCCCATCCTTCTCTTGCCCTTTCTCCGACACCCCCAGTAATTGGTTCGTCTTGCTCTTCGCTCTCCCTCTGCTTAAACTTTCATTATTTTCTTACGTAGCCCCCTGCTCACCAGTAGTGGTTCCGCCTTGCTTGGGGTGAAACGATTAAAAAAAGTGTGACAATATCTTACCCATATAATTATATTCTGAAATGTTTACAAACAGTTTATTTATTATCGTTGATAGCAATTTTGATGTTAGAACATTAACTTATATAATAAAATAACGATATAGAGTAAAAAAAAAAGACTAAGTCTAGAAAGGCTGAATAAATAATTGACTGTGAATAAAATTGATGTATATATGTCAAAACAAGTGTAACATTGGTGGCGTAATAACTTCTTTACAAATGAAGAATATATAATTTAAATATTTCTAGATTATTAATGGATTTTATGTTTAACCAGTTATGTCTTTTAATAGCTGTAAATGTCATTTTTAGTGGATAACCGTATTTGAATAGCCGCTCGGTTTATTTTAAGCCAAAATGAAATGCTGTTAAAACTAAACGGGTTGTTTACTCAAATGATGTTATCCACTGAAATTAAGGTTCAATTATATATATATATATATATATATATATATATATATATATTGTGTGTGTGTGTAGGATAAATAATATATAATATTAAGAATGATATATCTATTCTATATGTAATACTCTTTTTATACATACAGACATAGAGATACAAACACACACACATATATATATATGATAAAAATATAATTTATATTAAGCTATATTGTTGGGTTAAAGTGCTCAGTATCAGGGACTGAGCGTATGTTAATATAACAGTGAACATTGAATTCAAGAAACAGCTTCGGAAAACTGTTTCATGGTTAAAAGCAAAAACAGTTAAGTGAAAAACGTCATGAATGTTTGGGCGATCATTTATTGAAAGAGACATGACTGACTGAGCAGAAGATTATCCCGCACTTGCTTGCCATTGCTTTATGCGGTAGACTAATTGTCAACCAAGGAAATAGACCCCAATCTGTCCTGTTGTTTAACCCATACCTTCGTGAAGAGACGGATTAATACCTTTCCCAAGGGTGTTTAAATAATACTATTTTTATATTTGATAAATAGACACAAGTATGATGCAACAAGTGATGAGTACGAATGTGTCAAACTAAATTGATTTCTGACCATTAAGCCAAGCCTGTGTGCCCTGATAGTTATACTGCTGATTATAAATGACATTATACTCATGATTTCTATTATTTGATTACCTGCATTTTTTATCGTTGTATATCATAATAGCCCTTTAGCATTTGATACAAATTGAATTCATATAGACAATTAATTGATAAGTCCCCATGCAATTCGGCTAATTTTATTGCTCAAGTAATTACTTAACACTTACTGCCATTATTGACCTTTACAACCTTCACAGAGTTGACAAATATTTATATATTCTCGTGGAGGATGATTTACTTTCCACCCGGGAGCTTTAATCTGTTGCTAATCTATCCAGGGCAAATGCACAGAGGAGCAACGTTCTTTAATTTCGCACAAGTACAGAGATTTACAGCTAGGGTGCGCCATGAATCTCACAAGGATTGAAACACCTGTGTTTCCACCGTCTTACGTATGTGAAGATTTACACAGGAATATTTGCTGCGCATGTGCATCTCCTCTGTGGTACAGACTTTTGCATGTGTGTTATTTTCAGCACTCGCATTTTGTAACTTCCATGAAGACGAAACACTCATATTTCATCCTAGTTCCAAACTACTCATTTTTTTTGTAATCATTTCACCCCGAGCAAGGCAGAAATGCCACTGATGAGCGGGGGGCTACATAACAGTAAAAAGATTAATTAGAAAAGAGTGAGGAGTACAAACTAGTTAGAAAAGAGTAATAGAAAGCTGAGAATGCCGGTGCAATGACAGATACATAGGTGGAGAGAAAGGGAAGGATATACGGGGGTGGGGAGAGAGCTAGAGTCCAGTGGTTAATAGATGAGCATTGACATTGCATTTAAACTTCTGGAGGTTGTAACCGTCAGGAAAGCAAGAATATGTACTATTCCAATAACTCTCATTTTCTTTAAAAGCTACTCGGATAGATACTTCCTTGAACACTACAATCTCAATTATTTCATGTGTCAATCGTTACTTAACCTTTTATCCTGATAATCTTATCCTAAAAACATTTTTTATTCATATCACAAACCTCATGCATTTTAAGGGTTTACTTTGAGTGGTGCTCAAATCTTGTATTTTGGTAATTCTATTATATATATATATATATATATATATATATATATATATATATATATATATCATATTTTCATACTACACTACTTAATAGACAATTCCACAGAAATCAAACTTTGTTTTGTTATCCAGAAGTTTTAAATTCGCTCGTGAATAGTGTGGAGAGGATTTCGATTGAATAATGATTGAATTTTAGCGTAGGATGGAAATATTGATTCATACAGTAAATAGCAGACAGAAGTGGGCCTGGGATTAATATCACAGAGGAAGCGGTTCCTCTCACCCGCCAACAAAGTCTGTACCGAATATCTCATCAATTATGCATGCCATCATCTTCACGTGCACAAAAACATCTTCTACTCGACGTCAGCAGTGCGCTTTTCACTAGCCTGGTAACCAGCTACCTGCGAGATAGAAGCTATTGAAAAAAAAAAAATAAAGCTACGATCCGGGCGTCAACACGATGTCCTTTTTAATCACTTTAACACTTGACCAATGTCCGCCAGGAGTAGTCACTTGAACCAATTCTACTTTATTTTACCTTTCCGTTTTTTTTGTCGCACAGTACCTCGTGACTTTCGCATCACATGCGGATATTGTCTGATTTATTTTTGAAGCGACGAATTACTTTGAATAAGGACTCCAGTCTTATCGAATCTTTCTCAAAAGAAGAGAAAAGAAAAAAAAATGTCATTCAGTATTCTTGCCTGATTTGGAATTACATTCGCGTTTTTCTAAGAAGCGGTCAGAAGAGTGAATTACCTCAAAATCAGACCAAGATTGTTATGAGTAGAAAGGAGGCTCTTAGATAGAGGAAAGAACCAACCAGCCAACCTGCTTCCTCGACACCAGAATCTGTTTAGTACATCTGCAAGTGCTACAAATCTTCACTCTCCACATACTACCCTCTATTTCTTATTCTACTCGTCCGTCTATCTTTTTCTACCTTCTCTCTATCTTCTTTCCCTTTGTGACTAACATTCTATACCTTCTCTCTTTTTTTACCACCTTTTTATCTTTCTCTATACTGTTTCTTATCTCTCTATTCTGGTTCGCGTTTCTTTGGATATTTCTTTTTTGATTTACACTTCTGGTCTTCATACACGTTTTTTCCTGGCTTTTAAATAAATGAAATCACAGATTCCGGAACACACGCTCACTTTCTTTCAGATTCTTTCAATTTTCATTTCTCTCTATCCTTTTTAATGTTTTCACCAGTATCTCAGTTTCATACGATTTCTAGGCCTATCAAATTTTTTCGATTATTTTTATTTTTTTATTATGTTGTTTGTTTTACGTTTTTATTTCTTTCTTCTCCAGTTTTTAATTTTTTTATTTCGAAGTATTTTCTTTGTCATGTTATTTTTTCATTTTATGTCTTTCTTCATTTCTTTCTTTGTAATCTCAATTTTTAAATTTTCATTTCAAAAATTCATTTACAAATTTCTGTCTCAATTTTTATCGTTCACTTCCACTTCCATTTTTCATCTCCTCTTTGATTAATTAATTAATTATTTCATTCATTCATTCTTTCTTTCTTTGCACTTTCTTTTCAAATTCTTCTTCCGTCAGACTATCTTTGTTATCTTTTGTTTTTCTTCCCTGTTTCTCTTTTTCATCTTTTGCCTCGTCTTTCTTTCTGTCTTTCTTTTTAAATTTCTTTTCATCTTTCATGCTATTTTATAACAAACGTTTCAGCTTTCTTTCTTTCTTTCTTTGTTTTTTTCCGACTCACTTTTATTTTTCGCGTTGACTGTCTTTCGTCTTATCTTTCGTTTAGAATTTCTTTCTTTCTTTTATGTGTCAAATGCACCGCTTCTAAGTAGATTTCCATTGCTTAATTTTCTTGAGGGAGAAAACCAAGAAGACGACTGGCACAAGTTATTTCGCATCTTGAATACAAGGTAATACAATGAGAAAGTATTCTATGTCGGCATCGCGACGTAAATGACGAGGCGCCGGCTGAGAAAGAGTAGAGTAACCTTGCAGTGTCCAGCTATTGACTCTTCATTTACTCTTGCTCAATAAACGGCACATTTTCTTTCAGCAAGCTATGTGAATAGACTTGAATAGACAATGTAGCCTACGACGGATGCAGTCCACTAATATGGTAACCCTTTAGAGTTTTCATTTACCCCGTCGACATCACAAACGTCAATAACATCAGTAACATTTACGGCAAAAGTAACATCAATAATTATACGTATAATTATCAGGGAATGTGCTTTTTGAAAGTTTAAGCTCTTGTCACTGTATTTCATTTGCAAAGATTTATACAAAGCTGATACTCTGCTAGGTAAAATCTAAGCATATATGATCGAAGAATAATGAGAGATAAGTCAGGATCTCTTTTATAAGACAGACGAATCAAAACTATGATTTAATTACACGGCTTCGGAATATAAATAAATTCCCAAACACATACACACATATATATATATACATATGTAAATATGCGTGAAACTGACAGCCATCTTGAAGTTCTTATTCTCATACCTACAGTGTCGATATCTACGATAGTTCAATACTGAGCACATGTCTAGTGGATTTATTTTTAATTCTAAGCAATATATATATATATATTCGTTACCCACATGCAAACCTGTTTCGCTGTATCACAGCCCATCAGTGTGGCTAGACACATCCACTTGCTTCTGTCCAGGATAAAAAGACGACTGATTTGGTGTCAGTCGGAGTCGCTACTCGCCTAAGCAATAGGCGCATGAAATCAGACAATGGTAATTGCAACGTGTTGCATATTAGAAGTGTATACACACAACAATCACCGAAAGAACTCAATTCATATCTGTAATGCATAATTCGCAGAAGTAGAAACTGTTTTTTAAAAATTTCTTCTCTGGAGAGCTCATCGTAATGAAAGCATAATATATTAGACATCCACATACAAGCCTATTACGCTGTATCACAGCTCATCAGTGTGCCTAGACACATCCACTTACTTCTGGCTGGGATCGAAACTCGATCGATTTGGTGTCAGTCGGAGTCGCTACTCCCTAAGCCATACGATAAAAAAAATATATATATATATAAAAATAAAATCAAAATAATGGTTTTACGGGATAAGCCTTGTACCATAATCTATATATATTGTCATCCGCAGACAGATCTGTTTCGCCGTATCACATCTCATCAGTACAGTTAGACCCCGATTGCTTTTTTTACCCAAGATTGAAACCCGACCGAAATGGCGTCAGTCGCCGACTCTACCCCTGGGCTATGTGCGTTCGGTGGAAGTAGGCAGACTTTTTAGCGCATATCATTATACGCACCCAATAGCTAGATTCATCCGCAGACAGATCTGTTTCGCTGTATCACAGCTCATCAGCACGGTTAGACTCCAATTGCCCTCAACCCAGGATCGAAACCCGACCGAATGGGCGCCAGTCGGCGCCTCCACCTGTGGGCTACGATGTGTGTGTGTGTGTGTGTGTGTGTGTGTGTGTGTGTGTGTGTGTGTGTGTGTGTGTGTGTGTGTGTGTGTGTGCGCGCGTGTGGGTGCGAAATTAAAATATTTTCTTTTCTTTCCGAGATTATTTTATTGTTTTGCAAATAAAGACATTTAATTCATTCCTTAGAATGATTTTTGTTTATTTTTCGGATACGCTACATAAAACGTAACCATATATAAAATTTCTTGCAGATATAAAATTTTGAGAAGACCAGAGAAGTAAATGAGAATATTTCTGGTCAGTGATGTTTGTTTTGATTGATCCGTCAAAACCACACCTCATCTGACGGTCGGTTAATCTAAATATGTAACTAGTGTTTCTAACCACACCAGAAGTCACATTTTTATCATTGGGTCGACATTGAAAAATCAATGTTTGTACACTAAATTAAGGTTAAGTGTAATAAGAAATACATACGGTTTTTCTCCTTATTATATTATTATTATTATTATTATTATTATTATTATTATTTGTTATTAATACATACGTATTTCTCTTTATTATACAACTTAGATTTATTGGTTACGCGTGTTTGAGTAGATAAGTTTTCAAACAGAAAAATAATGTCTACTATCCGAGAAAATCTAAAGAAAAATTAACAGGTCGGATGAACATCGAATTTGAATTCACTTTTTAGCCTCGGAAATAGTTTTTGCAGTAAGTGTACTTCCCCATCAAGTTAGAAGAAGCAAGCTAATGTAGCCAGGCTCAATTACATTAATATGTTCACGCACACAATCAGGAACACACACACAAATATATATATATATAGGTCAAATTGTGTATTCTATAAT
Source organism: Ascarosepion bandense (assembly GCA_037127315.1). Taxonomy (NCBI): domain Eukaryota; kingdom Metazoa; phylum Mollusca; class Cephalopoda; order Sepiida; family Sepiidae; genus Ascarosepion; species Ascarosepion bandense. The sequence goes on from JBBBDQ010000189.1 coordinate 1,699,092, forward strand.
AAATTGACAATTTTTGTTATGATTCAATCGACATCTTGAAATAACTTGAAATTGTGATTAAACAAGGAGAAAGAAAGATATCGTGTTTATCAGTGATGGACAGAAGGAAGCTAAATCCTGTTATTATTTTATATATAGCCGAACCTTTCTTTCAAACGCAAATGTTTTTCGATGTTACGTATATTGCCATATGACAAAATCAACGATTTCTTTGCACAGGCGAAATAGTACTATTTTTATTGGTGTTTTTATCATCCAGTACAAGAGGATCTGTATTGTGGTGCAGTGAATATCGGCTCGGAACAAGAAATCGAAGAGCCGAGTTCAAATTCCAGTTGAATTCCTTGAAAGTAATAGTAATCTACTGCAGGATAATTTTCTCCCAGGCAGTCATATCTCGACAGGGTTATGATCGTCCAATCGTGTATCACGCATGGCACTTGACTTACTGACTGACAAGACATAAGTGTTCATTTTGGTAGGTATTTACTGAGCATAAGAGAAGGTAGCTCACTGTAGAGGGAAGTAAAGAATAGGTGGATAAGAAGAATAGACAGCAAGCGACCCTTGGTTTGAAGAGGTTCTGTTTGTATTGTTTAGAGTAACAATTATGCGCGAGTTTGTTGCACAGAGTAGTGGTTCTCGTGAAAATTCTGTAGGTGACTAGAATCGGTGAACCTAGCGTAGAACTGGTCTGAACCTCACATAGAACTGGACTGAACCTACCATAGTACCTAACAAAAGACATGGACTGGTTGAACTAATCAGTGGATTTCATTTTTAAGTTTGACATAGAAATAGCAATAGACTTGAAACGTTACATCCACGAGAAACAGGCTGTCGAGGCCACATGAATAATTTCGGACTCAACTACGACTAGGAAATTTGGCAGCTCTCTTCTAGAAATGGCAGCAATACCCCATTGATTCCCCAAGTAGACTCTTGTAGAGATAAAACATGGCAGAAAGAATCAAATACTTCCTGGAGTAGGACAAGCCGTATGTTTTTCCAACATATCTTGCGATGTATCATAATAATTGATCATTTGATTTTTAAAACAGACTTGTCTAAACAGACGTTCAAAACTTTGAACATACTTGAAATTACGAATATTATAAAAGAAAGGTTAAGGTTCAATCGGTGATAAAATATGATACCAATTTTGTTTCAGATAACTGAAAATTACAGTTCGCTTTTTCCTTTCTGAGCTGTTTGAGTGAGGTTAGCAGAGAGATTAGATCTGAACATTTCTATTTCTGTAGGTGCTTCTATAAACTGTACTATCATCAGCATATATATTTACTAATGATATAAGAATATTGACTAATGATCCAAACAAATGATTTATAAAAAGCAAAAAGATGTTAAGATCAAAGAAAGAGCCTTGGTGACGACTGCATTGATACCGGAAGGCTGGCCATTTACAAAGACCCAAATGAACATAATGGAGAGAAAGGATGCAATAATTGCAAGGAATCTCCACCAGATAACATTACTAGAATATTTTTGTAGCAAAACTATTTAAAACACCTTGCTAAAATATTTGAGTTATCTAAGGTAATGGATTTCATGATATAACTAAATTCGGGTCTTTGTATAATGAAATATAAACATTTGCATATTTTCTGTTTATCCCTGAAAACTGGTGAGATATTTACTTACTGATAATAGTCCCAGAAATGTTTTGATGACACTAAAAAACTGATTGATTGGTGGGAAGGAATACTAGTCTACATTGCTGAAAACATGGCACACAACCGAGATATTTCACAGACTTCAGGATCACTTCTCTGTAAGCCATCGGTTAAGCAACTCTTAGGCTAATGATCTTAAAAGTAACAGCATAAATTTAATCCGGTACTGTAGCTGCCTTAGTCTTAAGGCGTTTGATAATTCTGGAATCTACATGTGCCAAGATACATCGATAGTTAGACTGTTCTCCTTGAAAGCAAAGAGGTAGGGAATGGGCCTGTACGTCTAGCGTTGCGTTTGAAGATAATGTAATTGCAAAGGGCTTTGCCTTGTCCTACAAAAGCGAGATAAATGCACTTTATAAAGGTCATTTATATTAGCGAGCTCCGACGGCTTGTTAAGAAAACCAAATCTATTGTTTTCAAAGTTGACAGATGAAAACGCAGCATAACTGAAATAGTATATTACAAAACTTGCAATCATTTCGGACAGTTATTAATGCAGTGGAGCTTTTTTTATGCACTGTTCACACGAATAGAGATGGAATTAGTGGTTATTTTGAGAAATGTGTGTAGTACGTTTAGGCGTGAAACAAGATTATTTGGCTGTGTCATAAACTCCTAAAGTATGGTCAGTTTTTTTAAGAATGTTGAGAAAAGAGCTTTCACATTGATATACCTAAAGCTAGATATCTACAATCATTGAATAATTGAATGATTATCTCATGAAATGTTAAATCAGAGAATATATTTATTTTGTATCGATATTTATACATATTATTGAGTGGTGTGAAGATTCAAATGGATGTTAAAATACAGAAGAACATATGCCGGCTGGTGAGAAAAAATAGCTAGATGAAATAAATTATGGAAGCACGGTAACAGTTTTCCTAGGTTCCATAAAATTGGTATGAAAGATTTCCATTTAAATAGACAAGAAACTAAGGACATAACGTTAAACGTTGTTTTAGAATAGTTTCGATTTATTTCCATTCTGATATCTTGCAATTATTCCTGACTAATTTGAAAATGTGATTTCTATATTAGGCATCAACGACAAATATAGTTAAGAGCTGACAATCATTTTTCTATAAACTTACGAAGAACAGATTTCCCTTATTTTGTATATTTTAACGTTCGGAACCCATGCCCGACAAATGACTGAGCACAGAAATATTAAATAGATATGAAAGATATTTATAGGGGCTAAAATGTTCTCGGACTGACCAAGAAGAGATGCCAATTTCTATAAGATGAAACAAAATTCTAATGTGATTTTTTTATCAGATGTAAGGAAGTGGGCCATCCCGGCCACTTTTTTAGTCCGTCCTTGATCATAAACATGCAAACTCGTATATGTGGTCTCAGTACAAACACACCCGCCGCCAAAAACACATTATCCCTGCAAAACTCCTTTTGGAGTACAAGGCCACAAAATCAACCCCCTTGGTACTACTTCTGCTGTTTTTTTAAGAGGGTAGACTGAGAAATTATAGGCTGTCTCTGACGGAATAATGATACAGTTTTAAAATTTGGCATGAATTAATTTTAAATCTTCATAAAAACATTCTTTACGTCAAGGTAAACTGACATCTGGCTGTTCAATAAATGCTTGAGTTATTGTTAGTAGTGATTTCTCTTAAAAGTAGATAAACATGGGCATTCTGGTGTTATTAGCATCTACAGAAAAAGTGTTACGACTCCAGAATAGAATATTCATGCTGATATGATTGCTACATTAGTCGATGACGTTCCATGTTTACCAAGATTGCAGTGACCAGCTCAATTAAGGAAGGAAGGAAAAGTTTTGAAGATGACCCATGGTCTAGACGTTCTGCAACTGCCAGCGATCCTGTTAAGCACATGGTGATAACTGACAATCGATTGACTATAAACGAGTTTGAGAAATCTGTTAGCATATCATACGAGAGACTAGAATATTCAGTAAAATAATATGATGAAATTTTTTTTTCTGTAGGTGCCATGTCTTCCGATATACGATTAAAAGCGCACCAGCCTAAATACTTCATGCGAAAGTCTGACATTACTTGTGTCAGATTAAGCTGATTCTATGAAGGTTCTTTTTTTATTCAGGATGAGTGTTGGGTTTTCGTTGTGAGCTGGTCAAACATAGACAATCTAAGCAGTCGAAACACTCCTCCTCACTTGCTTTAAAGAAGGCCATGTTGTTTCATCTGCAATGTACGTGATATCCTCATGATTAAGATCCAAAAGTTATTGTGTTTATTGATAATTTTCAAAATGGCCACTCTCAATGGAGAGTTCTATGCTAGCTAGTTGAGATAGGAATTATCAAGTAGAAACGGTAAAAAAAAAAACTGTTTTAAGAGGAAAATATTTTAGAAAACAAGTCCTTGCTTTCGATGGTTGATGTGCGTGACTGTTGCTTTGACTGTTGCTGATTACGCCCCACTGGTCTCCTCAAATTACTATCATCTGTTCCCTAACATGACAAAAAATCACTTGACTGTGAACTTCTTGATTTTCTCGCGAAATTTGACTAATTACATTTTATTTTAATTTATCGGCAGCAGCGTGGTCTGTATATACTCCTACGGTTATGCACATGTGCAATAATTTGTTTTTTGGTAAATAATGCCCGATTTTAGAATAAACCTTTTGATTCTTTGATATATTATTATAATAGTGGCACAAAATATATGACGCTAAGATGACAATGCAGAAGCTGACTGACTTGGGTTACGAGACTTCCTCATATCATGTATATTTCTCTCTATCTCTCCTGTACAGACGATCACTTTTTCAAGCATCGTGACAATTTAAGTCAACATTCTGCTGGTAAAATATAGAGTAATTGCATTTAAAGAAACTTTGGAGACTAATCTTTTAGAGTTTTATCTTGAAGACATACATGAACTCGTAACTTCTTATCATATATATATATATATATTTCTGAAATATATATATATATATTATCATATATATATATATATATACATATATATATATATATATATGTATATATATATATATATATATATAGCGATGATCATGGTCCTATTTCGACTGATTTAAAGAGTTTAAATATATTAATTAAATTATGAATTAGACACACACACAGGTATATATATATATATATATATATATATATATATATATATATACGCACACACCTATCCCAACTTATATATGTGTGTGTGTGTGTGACAGAGAGTGCGTGTGTGTATGGTTTCTCTTTCTTTCGAACTGTGAATTATATTGGTAACATTCAATAAATATCTCTAAATATAATTCCCACATAAACACACACAGATACAGACATATATATCTATATGTACGTATATACGCACACCTACTCCCACACACGCACACACAAACACACACAAATATATATATATATGATTTAGGCAAATTAATGTAAAAAATGTCCCTGATTTCACAACAATAATATTTACTAATATATGTAGCCAGATCACTAGATGAAAAACTTGCGCCACGTGATCGGACGCGCAAGAGACGGCTCCCTGTCAATCAGACAACGTTCAAATTCGATGAGTTTTGCAGAAATCAGTGACCACACGCCGGAAAGTGATTGAAGCCAAACTGATAGATCAGTACTAATAAAATTGCTGATTCTCCTTTGGACTTTTTCAAAGAGCTTAATGTAAATAGCAGAGACCCTTGACCAAAAGTGGTAGTAATATTTTTAGCATGAACGAATGGTATATTTACAGATATATAATATTTGGTATGCTTATAGATATATAATATGTGGATGGACAAATTGTATGACATTCTGAATCTGAATTGAAGACCTTCAACCAACACATCACAGAAGACAATTAAAAGACCTTGGAGTAATGTTTTAATCGAATTATTGGAGGCAACATTATAATTACTTCATTGAAATTTGTCAAGATGAGTGCAGTGAATTATTAATTTAACGTAAGTTTTTATTGATTCAGGTCACAGCGACGAAATTTTAAGCTAATACATATATAGTCATACGCAGACAGATCTGTTTCGCTGTATCACAGCTCATCAGTACGGTTAGACTCCGATTGCTTTTTAACCCATGATTGAAACCCGACCGAAGTGGCGTCAGTTGGCGATTCTACCTCTGGGCCATGGGCGCACAGTAGAAGAAGGCAGGCTTTTTAGCATGTATATTGTCATGGCCAGAGGGCTCTAATTCATTAGTGAATGAGCGATATATCTGCAATGAAATATTTCTTATTCTCGAACGGTAACCATTTTAAGAGAAATTTATGGGATGACTCTAAAACTCTCATAATATATTTGCACTAGAAAACTTGTGTCCTATCACTTATGATCAATATGAGAATGGAAAACAATATTAAAGCTTTGAGACACAAAAGATCCTACTCCAAGTAAGGTTAAGTATAGAACAGTAGAACATTTAAAGACATAAATGAAAAAAGAGAAAATAACGTTAAAAATACCAAGAAAACATATAAATATGTAAGATAAAAGTTATTTTACTCTTTGTTTATCTTGTGGCAATCTCTTCTGACTTCTTGCTTTCCAGTCGACTTTTCTCTTTAAAAACTTAAACGTAATTTCAATCGTCATCTTTTACCTTATTTCCTTTTCTTTTATTTTCTCTCTTCTTAATGATGTTTTCGTTTTCTCATATTCTCTCACATTCAGTAATTCTTTGTGTCTCAGTGATTTCATTGCCTTGCTTAGGGGGAAATTACTGTCAAAACTGAATATCCTTTTAATCAAATATATGTTTTCTAGTCTTTAGGACGTGAGAAACAAGATATTGAAAAGTTAATGAAAGTGGGAACGATTTTATATATTACCAGATAAATATAAAAAAATACCAAAAATACATTTGGTTATGGGAAAGTCGTAAAAAGATACAGAATAAAAAATAAAAGATTCAAAAGAGTATTGATCATGAAAAAGCCGTTATCAGCATTCTGAATAAGAAAAGACTATCAACTGAAACTAATAAAAGATATTGCTCCTATAAAACATCGTTGGTTTAGTACCAGTTAATTGGGAAAATATTGGTGCACATAATATTAAGTTCAGTCATAATTTCTGTTTTTAATTCATCAGCTTTATTCAAAAACAATTTTATTTTATTAAAATATACTGCAACACAATGCCTTTTTAATTTATTAATTCTTATCAAACAAAGACAAAGTACAATACCCTAAATGCTATCAGTAATACATCAACAAAACATTTGACACGTTTCTACATTAATTTAATAAATTTTTCTTCTTCTTCTACGTGCCATTTCTCTTCTGGTCGTAGAAAACCTTGGCCTTCCACGTCTCTCTATCCCCGGTAGCTCATAGCACGCGTTATCGTATTACCCCACCCACACCTCGCTCTTCAGTGCACATTCTCAGGCCTTTCAAATATATCCCCTGTATATCTTTCCCTCTATCTGACCTGTAAGTAGCAGATTCTCCAAGCATTCCTTCCTCATCACATGTCTCAAGAACTACAACTGTTTTGCCTGGTGCTCAGTATTTTTTTTTTCGTTTCCATCCTTTCTAAAACATAATCATTGTTCACATTCTCTATGCATGATATCCGCATCTTCTTTCTCTAAAACCATATTTCATTTGCTTTAATTTTTCTATAATCTTTGATGATATTGTCCAGCATTCACTGCTATATTAAAGAACTGACATCACATAGCAATCTAGTATTCTCTTCTTTGTTTCTAGCAAAATTTTCCTGTCTCATAATACTCTGCTCAGCTTCTGGAATGCGTCCTTGGCCATGCCAATTCGCCTTTGGATCACAGTGTCGCACTTTCCGTCTTTCGCCAGAAAACATCCCAAGTACTAAAATATTTGTTCTTGCTTAATTTTAGTCTCCCCAACCTGTAAGTGGCATTAATTTGTTTATTTCCGGATTTGTTTTTGCTTTCAACCTGCAAATGGATGTTTCAGTCCACCTTAGGAAAGATTTAGTTGGTGTTAGGTACGGTGATCATGATATCCATTCAATTACTACACGTCATCCTATCCAGCTTATCCGGAAATTAAAATTTTAACCATTCCCGAATACGTAGACATAGTTAATCGTAAGGCATCTTATACTACTGTAACATATTTTTGATGAATAAAGGTAAAAAATAAGGAATGGCGTTACTTTTGCCGCACCCTGTATTTCAGGCATTATTTCCAATTAAGTATCAGGCATCTCTTTGTTAACTGTTGATTAGATTTCGGCAAATTTTGATGTAAAAAAGGTCTTCGACGTTATCTTTAATCTGGTCTTCATTAAAGATTTTTTTTCCGTGTTTAAAAGTTTTTCCAGCTTTTTGAAAGATATATTAATTCGCTGGTACAAGGTCAAGAGAATATGGTAGTTTGTGGGAATAGACAAACCGTGTTGAGAATATGATAGATTGTGGGAATAGACAAACAGTGTTGAGAATATGGTAGATTGTGGGAATAGACAAACCGTGTTGAGAATATGGTAGATTGTGGGAATAGACAAACCGTGTTGAGAATATGGTAGATTGTGGGAATAGACAAACCGTGTTGAGAATATGGTAGATTGTGGGAATAGACAAACCGTGTTGAGAATATGGTAGATTGTGGGAATAGACAAACCGTGTTGAGAATATGGTAGATTGTGGGAATAGACAAACCGTGTTGAGAATATGGTAGATTGTGGGAATAGACAAACCGTGTTGAGAATATGGTAGATTGTGGGAATAGACAAACCGTGTTATAAATTTCTTCTTGTTTTATTCTTATTCCATGCGTCCTTGCGTTGTCATGTAGGTAAACAGTTTTGTTCCTATTAGCGAGCACAGGGTGATTTTCAACCCAACCTCGGTGAAGCCACTGCAGCTGTTATATGTATAAGGGTAAATTCAGTGTTTTACTGCGTTTCAAAAACTCTAAATCAATAACTCACCGACTATTCCGAAACACGCACAAGATTAACTTTCTCCATGAAGCTCAGCTTTGGTGAAAATCTCGGAGATTTATCCTTGTCAATACATTGCATTTGGAATTGAAATTTTTCCTATAGAACCTATAATGCCTGCTATGGGATATTTAAGCAATATTTCTATCATTAAATTATCTCCCCGACATTGAAACAAGTTATCATTCAACCTGATAAAATGTGACGAACTTTTATCAGTGACTTAATCTTTTCTGTAACAAAGTCACGTTATTTTGGGGTCATTTCCGTATATATTTCCAATTGTGCCACATGCTCTATACTTTTGAATTTGTTTCATTTCTCTATTTGAAGTGTTACTTTTGTTATGTAGCTTATCAAATTGAATTCCTGATAGCATTATCCTTCATTAACAAATAGTTGCTTTGGCGAAAACCTAAAGAATGATCGTCATAGTTCCTCCGGTATTTCACCGTTTTTATTGATTTCGCTCATCGCATTAATCCCCATATATAAAGAAATGAAACGGATATGGTTTTCTACACGAGGATGCTGAGCATGTGAAAAATTACAAATTTTAGAGAAAAAGGCAACAAAAAGAGAAAAAAGATTTTGATTATTAATATTGTTCTTGGTAGAAGAGGAAATAGTTAATCGTGTGCTGAACTTCAATGAAACATCCTCTAGATATGGCATGGAGATTAATGGCAAAAAAGCCAATTAATGACAAACAGTGAAAAGTGATACTTTTATTTTGCACCAAAAAGCGACAGTTGGAATTTATAGAACACATAATGGAGGAAGTCTTGAAAAATTGGTCACTCACAGGGCATTTTGAAAGCAATATGAACATAGAAAACATTGCAAAATATACGTAACAAACTTGTGTAAAGGAATGGTAGAATAGAGTTTAGGAAAGACAGCGAAAATACATTTACTAAGAGATCAAACAAAAATTTACATATCTGGGAAGTGTTCTAACAGAAGACAAAAAGTGCGACACAGATATCCGAAGGCGATTTGGCATGGCGAAGGAAGCATTCAAGAAGTTGAGTAAGGTATTAAGAAACAGGACAATTTCGCTATAAACAAAGAAGACAGTACTGAATTGATATGTGATGTCATTTCTTCAATATTGCAGGGAATCCTGGACAATATCATCAAAGATGAATGAAAAACTTGAAGCAGCTGAAATGTGGTTCTACTGAAATGTGGATGCTGCGAATATCATGGATCGAGCATGTGAGCAAGGTTAAGGTTTTGGAAAGGATGGAAACAAAAAGGAAATTAATATTTAGTATCAAGGAAGAGACAACTAAAGTTTCTGGGACATGCAATGAGGAAGGAGGGCTTGGAGAACCTGGTCCTAACATGCCAGATAGAGGGGAAAAGAGACAGAAGAAAGTACCGGATAACATATTAGAAGAACCTGATGAGGTGGATGACGGAACGAAGGTTGAGTGGAGTAACAGACAAAAGTGCACTAAGAGCCACCAGGGATAGGGAGATAGGGAAAGCCATGATCGCTTACGTTTTGAAAGGACAGGGCACATAGAAGAAGATATAAAAAAGTTATGCCATTGTGCAGAGTCATGATCGCCAACATTTTCAATGATCATAGCCCAGTAAAGAGAAATAAGAACTTAGTCAATGAGAGAAAAGTGTAACGGACAGCGGATCGGAAACTTGAATCTGTGAGCCGAGTTCCAATTCAGTGTTAGCCTGTATCGTTTAATTACGCACGGATATCCTTTAGAAATGCACAAATTCATTGCTATAGATTAAATAGCAAGGTTGATTAAGTTATCTAGAATTGTATCGTAATCAGCCTAAAGAAAAAAACTATTAAATCTAATTTGCTGTGTATGCAAATGGGAAATGTAGCTAAATGGAAAAAAACGCTCTCCCACCAGCGAAAAGTATTAAAAGACCAGATGACCTACTGACACAAAGAATTCACACTTACCGAGCATGTAAAATACCCAGAAACTCAAATGGCCGCCCTCTGAGACAAAATATTTAAATACACTAGAGTCACGCAAGATTTGGAGATATACGAAGTAAACTCGATATAAGGCAAAACCAAATTACTGTGTAGAGATTTTGTTCCATAGTTTTTCCTCGTGACTGGTGAATTGTTTGAGATATTCTTGCTTGTGACTTGGAGTTATTGCGAATTCTTCCGAATTGCTTGTGAATTGTTTTCTTTGGTGTACTCAACCAACTTCTTTGCCACTGACAGTAGAAATTCTTTCGACACGTTTAGCTGCAGGTACTACTCCACTATCTTTCTTATTAAGCATTGCAATTTACAGATAATCATAAAAGGAATATTTTGAGAACCATAATCGCCTACGCGCTGAAGAAATAAGAAATTAAAATAAAATAAAATTATCGAAAACTGTCAGTAATTTTTATTAAATTCGTTTTGGTCATGTAACTGATTCCTTTTAATTTTGGTCAATTCTTGACTAACATAACATTTTAGTATGTCTTTGAGTTCTTTTATGTATGTTAGGCTCTTATTTTTTTATTTTCTTTATAAAATAGTCCTAGTATATATTCATATAATCTAACTTTTGTAATTTTTATTTTCATTATATATTCTCTCGATTTTACACACAACTACAGAAGTTCACTTATTTCATTTTCCTTATATATTTTGAGTATCACTGCAATATACGTTTTTATTCAGTTTTTCAATTTCTACTAATATCTCCTTAGGCCAATCCTTTCTTGCTTACTTGCACGCATTTCTAAAATAACTGTCTAATTTCATATATGCTGCACCATTTAATAGCGTTATGTTCTGCCCGATTTCTTTACAAAAGATCACGAATTTTAACTGTCATCAAACTCTTTATTTCATTGTATTTCCTTTCTTAGGGTGGTAACTTATTTTGCACTTGTTACTAGTTGATTTCTTTAAGGTCCCTTAAACTGTTCCAAAATTTTTTATTTGTTCTTGACAGTGACTGCAAATTTGTTTTTTTACATATTAAAACATTGCTTTCAGTTTATTTAATTTTTTTTTAGCTTTACTCAACTTTAATATGACCGCAATTTCTGTAGACAATGCTTGAGTAAATATTAAAGTACTAAAGTATTAAAGTTTGATGGTTAAGATGGGTATCGGGTTTCTGATGACTGGTGCAGGGTTTTTCCAATTTAACAAAAGTCCTGGACCTTTTGCAGATTAAGTGTTAGTTATTACTAAGCAATTCTATAAGCATTAATGAATTAAATTTTACCAACAATCGTTATTGTATGCCCATCCTCATTAACCATTGCATTATCTCGTCTCCGTATTATTTTTCAACTTGGCTCCCTCAGTAATGATAATTCCTTTTAATAACTTTAACCTTTAATAATGGCATGTTCTAGTTTGCTTAGCTATTTCTTTTTTGGTACGTACTAATGGAACGGCATATAACACTATTATCACAATTTTGACTGGCTTCTCTTTCATTTCCCGAGAAGAACACATTGTGATAATTGGTATTATCTCCAAACGCATTCCCACTTACTATTGTGATAAATTCAGCCTTTGTATTTCCCGTTTACATTTCCAATGTTTCACATACTTGTTTCCTGCAGAGTACTAAATTCCATGTACCAATGTATTGGATTATTCAAAATCAACACTTGGCGAATGTGTTTCTCTTACCGGGTGACTATTCATGTTCAGATGAAATTGACCGACATCATGTCTTTATCTGATATTTCTGAGTTGAAAATTTCCATTATCGTTGCTAGTTAGTGGTGTCATTTGCCGTTGTTAACGCAACAGTGAATTTATCAAGAGATTTTAGGTGGCAGTTAATCTTGGATTTCATCGAACCTATGATTGGTTTTGTTTTTATTCCTACTGTTTTACTAATCATTACTTTTGTCCATACCTTTGAGGGCACTGTTCTTATAGTTTAATAAAAGAAGTTCCGAAAAAATGACGTGAAGAAATTTTTAATATGTTTTATTTTCTTTTTCTTTTCCATTTTTTTATACATCGTTTGCCGACCACATTTTCAGAAGATATGTGTATTAATTCCCAAACCGGCATAAGTGTGATTGTAAAGTGATGTGCAGTGGGGTTGTATGTTTTGGATATGAGATTATATGATTTGGCGCAACAAAACTAGACATTCTTTTTTTACTGCAGTGGTCTGCTTTACCTTCGTAGACATGGGCAGGTCGATGTTCCAAGTCTTGGAAGAATTATTTTTTTTATAATTTAAATCATATAATATTTCATTTCCCGTTCTGGATTTCTATTTTTCTTTCAATCACACACTACGGTAATAATTCGAGGTGCTCATTTGATACCAGTTTTTTTTCGATTTAAAACTTATTTTTATACTAAAATTCACCCAGTAGAAAGATTGATGTAGAGAGATATATATTCATATATATATATATTTAAAATGTTAATGATGAATAAGGTGTTTGAAATAATTAAGCAAAGAGTTAGTAGAAAGTGAAGAGTATAAGTATAAAGATCACAGTTAACTTTTGAAGAACACACCATTAAATCTTTCCCAGAAACATCTAAATATGGCTGTTGTTTGAATAAAGCTGTTTGGGAAGAACTTTCTTCTTACTTTTAGAATACGGAATAAATTGAGATTTTTCAGTTCATTAGACATAGTATGAGCTAAGTTATAAAAGTCGAACTAGTAGAAATAAATACTGGAGATATTAAATTGACAATGATTTAGAGAATGTTACTGCTAATAACAATATTATCAAAAGTGTAAAGTAGTAACTTTCGTTGCTTAACTAGCGATATAATGATTGTTTAGGAAAAGTAAAAACGCCAAATATTACAGAATTTTGAATTAAAGAGAAAAAATAAATACATAATTTTACGATGACTTACATTATAGGCCAAATATTAAGGGCCACTGCTTGAATTTGGAAGAAACGCATAAAAATTGGATTTTGTGTACTTTTACAAAACTAATCTACTAGCTTAATTCAGGGCAAAGTTACATACTTTTCTTGAATGGTTCCATCATATACTCAATAATATGAATAATGATGATAATAATGAAATTATCTTATGACTGCCCAAGTTAAACTTTAAATTCTAATAATTTTTAGATTGATTCTTTTACTTATAATCGTGTTGGTTAGAATTTTTTATATTTCATTTTCTGTGGTAAATTTCAGAGAAGTTTTAGTAATTTATTAAATCTCTCATGGCACTTGAAAGGTCTTGATCATTATTCGGCCTCTGTCTTAGAGCTGGTGTCTCAATATACTCACTCAAACTTCTGTGCTGTGAACAGGTTAATAGGAAAATATAGTTTTTCCAGTATTCTTCTTTGTTTATTGAACAGGAGTAGAGGTTTATTCATCATTTTCTGTTCGGGATATGGTTTACCGTTTCCTTTTGTTTCTCCACATCTTTAAATATATATACGTTTTAACTTTCTGGTTGTCATGTAGTCACTGGTTGTAAAGGGACCGAGTTGTCAGTTTCCAGATTGCTGCATTCCGTCTGCTAGTAAAAACCTCGAGGTTTTTGGTAGTGTTTAGAGAGGATACTCTGGTCAACATTTGCAAGAAATATGAATATTTAAAGTGACAGTTTTCGCATGGGTAGATGTCTTTGCATGTATTTCCAGGGAAAATACCCGATTCTAGATTATGGCTTACGCTTAGCCATCATCTCGCCAGTAGGAATGCACAATGATAGATATATTGAACCTTTCCTCCTGAAAAAATATAATCTTTTCTTTATTGTTCTTGTTTTTTATAATGTTTTATTTTTTTCCTATTTTCTGACACTCAGTAAATCCTTGTGTGTTGGAGACTTTATTGTCTTGCATTTTATAAAATGATTAAAACAATCTTTTATGAGATTTTAACGCTTTTTAACCAACCAAACTTGCTGGCTTATGATAATCTTAAAGCTGGCTGGTTTTGAATTATAGGTAACCCTGTCAGTAAGAGTCTACGGCTATAGCGTGTTAAATACACCGGTTCTCGTCCGATCACCGAAGTAAAGAAGCATCGAGCCTCGTCAGTACTTAGATGGGTGACCATTTGTGATACCAGGTGCTGTAAACCTAAGGACCAATAATGGTCCACAGGTCCACCAGGTTTGGGGGTTAGGCGCAGGGCTAACAACCTTGCGCAATAAAAATCAGTTGTTACGGAAATAATAACAAAAGGTTGCTGCCCTACACACCACTGGGTGTAACGGGTGAGATGATAATGATGACGCTCTCAGTAAGAAATTGTGCATTTACTAAGTAATAAAGCAAGAAGTGTTTCATTTTTAAACTATCTGTTATTTTTCGGTCTTGCTGTAGAATTTAATATGTCATTTCAAAATGACACAGAAACGTTATTTTTGATTTTATCACTGACAGAAGAGTGTAGAAAAAGAATCAACAACATCAGGAGCAGCATAAGAAGAAAGGAAAACAAAATATCCGCAGGCAAAAAGAAAACTCGTCAAGTACGACGATTGATCTCGGACTTTTACTAACAAAATTTTCACTCGTTATTTTGAAATTCTTTTCAACGTGTCAAGATAAAATAAAAAAAAATGAACAAAAAACTGTATGTGCTTATGTGTACGTATAACACACACACACACACACACATACACACACACGTGTGTGTGTGTGTGTGTGTGTGTGTGTGTGTTAATAAATCAATATTTTCATCAAAGCTTCGTCAATACCTGGTGGAACGTGGTGAGGTGCCTAAATGAAGAAATCGTGTCTCGACGGGGATGAAGCGAGAAATAAACAAAAGGACGACGAGGAAAGATGGTAAATTTTGATGACACTTCTTTTCTGTTGAGGCGTGAAGAGTGTCCATATATCAGGGACGGAATTAAACATTGAAAAGAAATCGGGTAAGAAAAAAACAAACAAAATACTATCAAAGAATTATTTGTTTACTCAAAGTACCTCAGCCTGAGACAAGCCGCCAGGTGTTCACACCGAGCATTCTTTTTTATGTGCTTAATTCTTTCAGGATGTTGGCGATCATGCAAGAATCTGCAATGTTATTGGACCTAACATGGCATCTCGCCTTCCCTGTACCTTTTTTTTATAAAAACTATCATTTTAATATTTCATACGAACTTTGTTATTCTACCTTTCCTGTAGAATTTGATCTTCCATCATTTGAGTGTAATGTCAATCATTTTAATATTTCATACGAACTCTCTTTTGTACTACTAATCTAAACCTAGTACTAAGTTAACGATAAAGTTTTATCATTTGAGAGTTGAAATGGATGCATATAACCGTAAGTCCTATGCTAACAGTGTC
The DNA here is from genome assembly GCA_037127315.1 of Ascarosepion bandense. Taxonomy (NCBI): domain Eukaryota; kingdom Metazoa; phylum Mollusca; class Cephalopoda; order Sepiida; family Sepiidae; genus Ascarosepion; species Ascarosepion bandense. The sequence continues at coordinate 1,714,969 of JBBBDQ010000189.1, forward strand.
TTCTATCACACTTCTTTTTTGTGGAACTCTCTTTTAGATTCTACCTTGCCGGTAGATTTTGATCTTCAGACATTTTTGTGTAATGTCAATCAATATATTCTGTCTGTTAATTTTTGTTCTTTTATCCTTATCTCTACTCAAGAGTACTTTTCACTTTTTCACGTACTCTCTAACACGTAATAACTCCTTGAGTTCTAAGGAATATTTTTTGCTTAGCATGGAATGAAATGATTAAAAATAACTTGTCTTTTAATGATCGAAATTACATTTGAGTCATTATATTTTCTATTTCTCTCTGTTCTATTATCCATTCACGCAAACACATTAAGTATTTTTACTTGCTGTCTGGTGTTTTTCTTTTGTTTTCAGTACATTCAATGTGTGTTAAATCCTTGAGACCTCCTTTTAGTACCATGTGACCCAAAATATTCAGCTCTCACTTTCTAATGAATGTTTGATTTTTTCTGTTGTGCATTTTTCTATAAATCTTTTCCAAGCCCCAAATATTATGTCAATGACATTCTTAGAATTCGACGATATAGAATACAATTTTCATATTTTATTCACCTACTAGATTCTTCAATATTCATTAATATACATGGAATTTGTTTTACTTAACCGTTTAGAACTCTTTTGTGTTTGTCTATACTTCTGAGAGTAAGTAGTATTTATATTATTTAGATTGTTTGAACTGTTCTTTATTGTGTCTAATAATATTCTCTCATGTCTTCATTCATTGCGCATATTCCGGAATATATTTGTTATTTTTATCAACCTTTATATATCCTTATTATATTTTTCGTCATCTGTTTCAATACTATCCAGAGGGACTTCTGTGACGACTTGATTTTTAAGTACCTCCAATACATAGTTCATATCTCGTTTGCAAACATGACTGCATTCTATCTTATAATTAATATTTTTTCTTCTGACTTTCCTATACTAACTCCTCTAAGAGTTTTTTTTCTACTTATTTGGGGATTCGGTCATGTATTACAGTGTATTTTAAAACGAGGAAAAGAATGGGATCACAATCTTAATTCACGTGACTCCTCGATGTCGTAGAAGGAAGAGATAGCCAGACGGAACCTAACCTTCTCCAGGTTGGTTTTGAATTCAGAGATTTTCTTCTAAGACGAGATGCCACCCAAGTTTATAATATCCATTCTTTACTTCTATTTATCTTGTTACGTTAGGTCAATATTTTATCCTCACCATATATTTTACAAGTATATTTTTAGTACCCTAAATATTTGCGAAGAAATATAAGAACAATATTAGTTCTTTATTATTTTTAAATGCTCAGATTATAGAATAATTTCTTTGTAACCGGCTAAATCCAGGTCTTGGAAAAGAACTTTCCATTCCCTAATCTCCTGTCTAGTCTTTGATTGCTGGCCACACAAACACTACCTGTCTAAAGTGCAAATGACCTTGATAATATTCAAAACACAAACGCCTACTCCTTTTTCATGTATCCACATGTGACGTAACTTAAAACGGTTTTTAGTTTCTTTATTCTTAAGCCCAAGTCATCTAAATTTCCTGAAGAATCTTGAGTGGTATTCTTAAATCCAAGTCAGCTATATTTCCTGTGATTCATCCGCCTGAAATATACACCATCATTGAAGAATTGAAGTGCGTTATTCAAATAATTACTAAAGAACATTTTTCTCTTTGAGTTCTATTTCTAGTACTTTATATAACAACTGATCGACGTCGATCCCTACAAATTTGTAAGTTTTTGTTTATGTTTTTATATGTTCTATAATCTGCTGTTTTTACTGTTTTATATATTTCGTCGTCTAGATATGTCTTTCTCTCCTAATACAATTTTAATTAGTTTTCTTTTCTTTTCGTCAAATTAATACTTGTATAGTTTGTAAATAAAGTATTTTCATAAGATATTCTCGTGTCGTCTTATTTTTTATGTGTCTGCTTATTATTCATTTCTCATTGTGTTTACCGACGTCTAGAATTGGAGAATTACCCTTCCATTGTTCTTTTAACAATATATGATTGAACCCTGGGGTATATTTTTTACTTTCTCGTTGCGTCCCGGTTATCGTCATCCCAACGGGCGTAACAATCCATAGAGAAGAGATTAATTCATATATTTGCCAAGGGTATTAGAACTTAACTGAATGTAATTAATTCGACTGAATTGAACTCGACTCCTTGAGCCCTTTATCAGAACCGCTATCCATTAAAATAACGTGCCTCCAATAAAATGGCAACGTAGGCATATTTTTTTTAATTATACTTTCCGTTTTTCATGAAGGTAAGATTAACAAATATGTTTGTATACTCAGATAAGTGTACCCCTTAAATATATTTAAAGTTTTAAGAAATATGTGATAACTAGCATCATATCCAGGCGTTGCCCGTGCAACTCAGAATATTTTAGTAGTAGGAGAAAAAAATCAATTTATTTTGTTTTACGTAAACGTGATTTGATGTTTAGTGTGACATTGTAAACAACATTGCGTTTTTTTGTTTCAAGATTATGGGGAAAATTTACATTTTTGTTGACTAAATGAATTCAACATAAAAATAAAAATTATTTATTTTCTTTTACTGAAATTAGAAATATAAAACTATTACACTCTCAGTTCAGAAATTTTTGAAGAATATTTAAAAGTATAGACATTTAATTTTAGAGGAAAAAGTTACATTAATGCCACACTAATTACAGACAGTTGATTTCCTGCATGACATATTTAGCGAAAAAAATTTTTTTTAATAATTTTATTTTCTGAAGTATGAAATATTAAAACTAAAAAAAAATCATTTTTTTTTTCATATTTTGTTTTTGCTTGAAAAACAATGTTCCAAAATTACGGGGAAAAATATTTACATTTTTTGTTGACTAAAGGTATTTTTAAAACTTCGGATAAAAATTAAATATAAAAGCTCATTTTTTTAATAAAGAATATTTTTGTCGCGTTTGACACGTGTGATTTGATTTCTGTGACGTAATATAGCAACCATTTTAGATGTTTTACGGCCAAAAACTGCGAAAGGCAAAATTGCTGAATTTAAACTCAAAAAGTATGTGTCGACCTGCATTTACTGTAGATATGTGTCCCTGAATGTTTGAATGACGTAGCTTAAAAGATGAAGGCGTGCATACGGAACAGTCACACACAGACTCACAGATTGTCTTTTATATATATATATATATATATATATATATATATATATATATATATATTATCGTTTATGATCCTATTTAAAGCACTATGATTTATTCAGGGTGTGATGGTTAAATTGTTGACAAATTATATTTTTAAATTCGCGCATGCGCTTTGTTTGTTTTTAAGACAAACATTTAAGTTTTTATTTTAGCGCGTCAATATGTGGACAGTGCAGATAATTTTTAAGGAAATTGAACGAGTCTAATGGTAATTATGAAGGCTTTTAGAATAATCATTAGTGATGGCGACTTTATGCCGTTATTTGTCTTCCCACAATGCAACAATGAGGCCTACAAATGGTTGACTGAAGAGGTAATGCTGCCTAAGTTCAAGTGGAAAGCTTCTGGATCACCTTATACCTGGAAACAGGATTCTCCAGATTGACCCATAAGTAGGGGAACACAATCATGGCTGTCAGACAATTTCTGCAACCAAATCATCCCTTATATCTAGTTACCTAACACTCCAGATTGCAAACCCTTTGAAATGTGTGGAGCCCAGGTGTGTGAAAGGTCGACAAAACTCGTTAGAGTACCAACGATAAGCAGAAGTCAAGAGACATAGCAGCATTCGCCAATTTAAATAAAAAGACTATCTAGAAGAATTAGAGGGAATTCTGAAATCGTCTAGAGGCTGGGGTTGATGCTAATGGATAATGGATTAAATTTACACTCTAGTTTATATTGTAAAATTGTTGTTAATTTTGTTAAATACTTCTCTAAAATAAGATGTCAGTGCCATTATCATTTATGCGTAATTTAGGAGACAATTATATGTACATATATATATTAGTCATCTACATACAAGCCTGTTTTGCCGTATAACAGCTCATCAGTGTGGCTAGACACATCCACTTGCTTCTGGCCAGAATCGAAACTCGACTGATTTGGTTTACGCCATAGGCGCATGGAATGAGAGAAGGGAAATTTTAACGTGCTGTATATAAGCAGTGTATACACACGCCAGTCACCGAAAGAACTCAATTCATTTCTGAAGGGTAATGCTTATATCGCAGAAGTGGAAACTGTTTTTCAAAATTTTCTTCTCTAGAGAGCTCCATTGTAATGATGGCATAATATATTAGTCATCCACATACAAGCCTGTTTTGCTGTATCATAGCTCAGCAGTGTGGTAGACACATCCACATACTTCTATATATTTAATATCTAAATAATTGTTTTACGGGATAAGCCTTGTACCATAACCTTATTATGTACCTAGGTTAGTGTGATATATATATATATATATATATATATGTGTGTGTGTGTGTGTGTGTGTGTGTGTGTGTGTGTGTGTGTGTGTGTGCGTGCGTGTGTGTGTGCGTGCGTGTGTTTGAATAAATGGATGTTTTATTCATTATTTTCTTATTTTTAGTGGGTACTTGTTTTGCTACTATTTTTTCGTCAAACAATGAAACTAATATTATCCAGTCCATATTGCTAAGTTCTAGTAATGAAAAATATACGTATGGCAGGATTCGAACGCATATATATATATATATATATATATATAATTTTTGCATATTATGTATGAGCATAATTGAAAGAAATGCATAATGTATTATTGTACACGTCATCGTTTAATTTTACGACTATTGTGCATAAACAAAGTGTCTATCTGCTACATTAAAATCCTGCAATTGTATACTATAAAAAATAGATTATTAATTTTGATCAAATAGCTGATGAACAAAAAACTGATACCACACTTAGTAAAGTTAAGGAAGATACATCATTAGAGTTAAAGGAACACCTTGTCTTGTTTTGTACTAAATCATTATACAGCAATACTACCAGAAGCTACTCCTAACCTTACATACTACCTTGGCAACGAATTTTATACCTTTGCGTAATCTTTCTCATTCTGGTCGAAAAGCCTCGGTTAAGCTAATCACTGATCGTTTTGTTTAGACAAACATCCTCAAAAATATAAATAATTAGACACAAACCTGTCTTAACTATCCAGAAAAGCAAAGTATGCCGACACACCAAAATCACCTTTGGGCTATTACGTCTCACCAGTCGATAGATTCACGAACTTTGACGCAGACATAGTCAGGCCTTTATATTAAACAAACGGTCATTCTTACTCTTTAACAATTCGTGATAGATTAACTATGTGGCATGTTGCCGTTACTTCAAATGATATATCCGCACACTTTGTATCGAAAACTATATTAAAATATTGGATAGCTATTTTTCGTTGTTCATCCGTCACAACTACCGATCGTAGTGCGCAATTTCAGTCAGCTCTTTTCAGCGAAATTATGAAACGTTTGGGTGTCAAAAACATTCACTATTACATCATATTACCCTTGCCCAAATGATTGAATATTTTCATAGAGAGTTAAAGATAGCACATATGACAAACAACTATAAAGAAGGACTGAAATTAATCGCTGTAAGAATTGGTTAGAAGGGAGATTTATTTCAGGTGATAATTTTTAATCTTGTACCAACCCTTAATTTAATTTGGTCGTTCCTTTTGGGAAGTTACAGATGCTTGGAGTCAATGATGGAGCCGCTTTCAGCGTACTCTCGCTGCTGACCAATCACAGGACACGTAACTTGGTGGGGGAGCAGGAAGATTTTCCCCGAGATACTTGCTTCGGCAGGCAGACAGTAGCAGTTGGCAGAACTGGGCACAGAGAGTAAGGACATAGAGACATTTCGTTGCGGTATGGCTGCGTAATGCGAACGCAGCTTTGTGTTTTCCCCTACATTTAGAGGTGTCATTAGCTGTAACTTATCTTTGTACAGCCTAATGTATGTACTTTGCGTCTGTGTTCGTAAAACGCACCTTCCTCTTTCTCTTTTAGCTAATTCGTTATTTAGTTGTAATTTTTTAATTGTATGTTTCGCGATCAGTTTTGACGCTAAAATACCTATCATATTAGCAGTTTTCCTGTTTTTATTATACATATTTCCAATATCGAACTGTACATGTTAAATGTAAAACCTTTTTATGTTTTTTTAATATTGTATGTTGTAATGAATTGTTCTGTACTTGTGGTAATACGTTAAGAGGCAAAAGTTGTTCCTCTTGAACCTGGGGGAAAGATTTAAAGCAGTTTGAATTAGACCACCAATGAGAATAAATTCTAAATCTAAATCTAGTACAGTTGAATATGTAGTTTTTTTTGGTAAAAGAAATAATTCTTTTACCGCATCAGAAAGGGTTTCAGGAACATCATTAACACTACCAGGACAGTTTTCTGCATATTCAACTAATCACTGCTTTTGTTCAAAACTTTAAACAATAAAGTTAAAGATTTAATATTCACATCAACTAGAGCGCATACGACATATGTTTACATATCGAAAATTTTGCACACATGTGAGGAATGATTACAAGAAATACTTGTTCGACTTATGCAAGACCTTTTGAATTGTTACAAAAAATGAAAAATATGTTCAAATCATAAAAAATAATGGTCAAAACAACATCAGCATTGACAGCTTGACGTCAGATTATACAAACGTTTTTTCTAATAATTCTTCACCAGAGAATTTTTTACCTCTTTCAAGGACTTTAAAAAACAGTGTCATGCTAGCCAATTCACCGGTGATTACCATAAAATCTGGCAGTAACTTACATGGGACAATACATTTTTAAAATGATATCAAATTTTCAAAAAACATTTTCAATGTTACTTCTATCGTAGGGAATATTCTCAGATTTCGTAAGATTTGATTGCTCAGACAATCCGAGCTTACACACATCTACACCTTTTTATGAGCCAATAAAAAATTCATGCATTTATATATTCACCAATAGAAAAGCTCTTTTCATAAGACTGTTGTCTCCCTAAATTGTGTCTACAGTCTGTAAAATCAAAATAAATACGACCAACGAGGAGCAAGAAAAAAATCTAAAAATTTTATCCGATGCTATTTTTTACAATCACATAAATATGCGTGATTATTTCAATTTCTCTTCAGAGATTCACAAGTTTTCAACCGGACGTCTAATTTAGGTGACATACCTTTTTCACATTCTCTACTTTTACACGGCATTAACTGATTTTCTCTTTTCCTCATTTACGTGACGACAACAAAAAAGAAAAGAAAAGAAAGGAAGCTGAACATCATTTTCGATTTTACTCACACTCAGATCGAACTTGTTCACCTATTATACTTGTACACTCTTTCCAAATCTATTTTAGCCTGACTTGAAGAAAACAAAACATTAAACACTAATCCCCACAAAAAAACATTCAGACATAAATATAATTTCAAAACAACCAAATTGATGTCATTCTTCTAGTTACATAAATTTACACTTATTAATACAAACCGGACCCTTTTATCTTTTGTTCAACCTTCTGATTATTTCAATTGTTGTGGGCTTAGTTACGTATGTTAAGAGGTCATTTCGCAAGCATAGCCTACGCCCTCCACACTAGGCTGAGTTTTCTATATTATTCGTTCCTCTTGCAATGAAATCAATATCTAAGCAATTTTGCAATTGAATTATTTTTACTGCTTGAGTAAAACAGGGAATGAGCAAAACCAAAGTTCTAGAAAAAGCCAAGAGTCGAACCGCTAATAACGAAACAACCTCTTATATGGTCAGCACATGTAGCAAGAATATAAGAGTGAATGTTACTTGTCATACAGCAAACTCACTTCAGGGAAAAATCACGTGGTTTCTCTCTTCGAAGATACAAGTACTAAATTAAGACTAAACGACACAGGAATTAAGCCAAAATTATTTGGAGCAAAATTCCAAGAACGTACCAACTGGCGGTTTTACATCGCTATCGGAATCATAAAATATTTACTGATACAATGGAGACTTTCCACTCTTATTTTATAGTTGTGGAACGCATAAGGTGCTTTTGAAATAAATAACTAAAAAATGATGATTTAACGAAAATTTTAGTACGGGCAAAGCTAGTAAAATTAATTCCAATATCCAATGAAAGCAAAAATTATTCTATTTAAAAAAAAAAACTTGACATAAAAGAAAAGAGACAAAATATTTAGTTATTAGCATTTTTGTTACCTCTATCTGCACGTGGTACATTCAGTAACGTTATTATGAAATAAGATGACTTTTTAACATAATGTAATTAATCTTGTTTCATAAAAAAATTATTTCAGGCTGTTCAACTAATAAAAGTATATTGTCATTATTATTATTATGTCATTTTTCATCATATTTCGATTTCTGCATTGGTCGCACTACCTACCAAGTCTGCAAGGAAACCTAAGGCAGGTCGTGTTGTGTTGTTATGGTTCCATTTAATGTTTTTGTATCTCTCCTAACATCCTTAGCCTTACATAGACAAAGTTCTCCTAAGTGTGCGGGCTGTATTTAACAAGACAATTTTTTGTATATCTATTAAGCTGGGGTTTCCAAGGATTCTTTCAATGTGTTGTTTTGTTCCATGTTTTATCATTCCAAGTGCGCCTACTATTACTGGCATGATTCTTGTTTTCACTTTCCACATTTTTTCCATTTGATTTTCCAGGTCTTTATATTTTGACAGTTTTTCGAATTCCTTGGTTGCTAAGTTACAATCCGCTCGACAAGCCATATCAATTAATAGGCAATATTTAATATTATGTCATTTTTCATCATATTTCGATTTCTGTTATGGTCGCATACCAATCAAGTCTGCGGGAAGACCTAAGGCAGGTCGTGGCGTGTTGTTATGGCTCCATTTCATGTTTTTTTATATTCCCCATCATCCCTAGCGTTACATAGACAAAGTTCTCCTTAATGTGTGGGCTGTGCTTAATAAGACAATTTTTTGTCTATCTCTTAAGCTGGGGTTTCCAGGGATTCTTTCAATGTGTTGTTTTGTTCCATTTTTTTATCATTCCAAGTGCACCTACTATCACTGGCACAATTCTTGTTTTCAATTTCCACATTTCTTCTTTTTCAATTTCCAGGTATTTATATTTTGACAGTTTTTCAAATTCCTTGGTTGCTATGTTACAATCCGCTGGACAAGCCATATCAATTAATAGACAAGTTTTCTCTGTCTGGTTTTTAACAATAATGTCTGGCCTATTTGCTTCAATTTTTCTGTCTGTGTACATGGTGTAATCCCATAGAACATCTTGTATTTCTGTAACCGGTACTGGGTGATGTTGATACCAGTGTTTGTTTACAGATTTTCCATAGTGTTTGCACATTGTCTAATGTAAATATTGCCCCACTCTATCGCGGCAATTTTTATATATTATTTATTTTTATTATTATTATTATCTTTTATTTTCTGTTCAACAAAATTTAATGTCTGACCATTGTCTGAAACTTCTTGCAAGGTATGATAGTAAATATGACATTCAATTTGTAACATGTCTGATGATATTTTCATATTTATCATCGCTTTGAAATCATGTAATTCCATATATTTGATCTATCAACTTTAAAATACTTTTCAGTATGAAAGGTAAAGATCCACAAAACAATGACTTCATGGCTTTCTGTAGATACTTAAAGTCATGTTCATACAAATTTTTCTATGTAGTGGTCTATATTGAATCATTTATTTTGTATGGCGTGTTAATATTTTGCAGGTATTTAATTTTTTTATAATCGTTGCACTCAAAACAAGGCTACCGCCACTGGTACGTTGGGAGCTACATTGAGAGAAAAGAAAAAAAAGAAAACGAAGAAATATGCTACCGGTGACACAGACGAAAATAAAAAAAATGGGAATCAAGAGGATAGAAGATAGCAACTGACGTTGAATTAAAAGTTTAGTTATTGTAGCTATCAGGGAAGCAAGTTAATGAAAAAGAGTTCCGCAAGCGGCAAGTGTGAGAGAAGAAACTGATAGGGTAGAAATGGTGGTTAAACTTGACAATTTTGACATTACAAGAGACCTAGTTGCAAATCCAGTAGCCCATGTAAATTCATTTGGTCAAGGCACAAGGAAAAGAAGTTTGTCGGATCAGTTAGCCATGATAATATATTTATAAAAACAACATCCCATCGATAAGATAGTGTCTGAAGTAGTGCAGCTCTATAGGCATCGATTACATTGCATATCCTTCTTTAGATTTTGTCAAAAAATCGATATGAATAACAGGAGCACCCGACCAGATATTGGAACCTTATTCAATACACTAACGGAGATGGATTCTGGCAAAAAAAAAAAAAAAAAAAGAAATAGGCCGGCCTGAAACAGTCGATGTAGCTATATAATCAAAGTGGTTTCAGGTTGGTTAAAAGAGTGTAGGGAACTACTTACAAATGGTCTCGTCCACACCTTTATAATATGGCTACCAACTCTGAGTGAGGAGTCAATGAGTAGTAGACTTGCTTCTGCTACTGTTGACACTGTCAGCACTCTGGCTTCGGTAGAGGGCGCTCTCTGCTTCCGAGCAGAGAGCAATAACCCAGTCGTGGTTCCGCCGAAGGGTAGAACCACGATTCGGTAAAAATGGACAGACATTTTTTGTCCCGGCTATATGGCCGGGAATTCTCACTATAAAATGACCATGTGTCACATCCCGCCTGCGTGGGAAGGCTAGTAAATACAGTCAATGAGTAGTAGACTTGCTTCTGCTACTGTTGACACTGTCAGCACTCTGGCTTCGGTAGAGGGCGCTCTCTGCTTCCGAGCAGAGAGCACAAACCCAGTCGTGGTTCCGCCGGAGGGCAGAACCACGACTCGGTAAAAATAGACAGACATATTTTTGGCCCGGCTATATGGCCGGGAACACCCACATTAAAATGACCATGTGTCACATCCGGCCTTGCGTGGGAAGGCTAGTGAATATAGTCACTGAGTAGTAGACTTGCCTCTGCTACTGTTGACACTGTCAGCACTCTGGCTTCGGTAGAGGGCGCTCTCTGCTTCCGAGCAGAGAGCAATAACCCAGTCGTGGTTCCGCCGAAGGGTAGAACCACGATTCGGTAAAAATGGACAGACATTTTTTGTCCCGGCTATATGGCCGGGAATTCTCACTATAAAATGACCATGTGTCACATCCCGCCTGCGTGGGAAGGCTAGTAAATACAGTCAATGAGTAGTAGACTTGCTTCTGCTACTGTTGACACTGTCAGCACTCTGGCTTCGGTAGAGGGCGCTCTCTGCTTCCGAGCAGAGAGCACAAACCCAGTCGTGGTTCCGCCGGAGGGCAGAACCACGACTCGGTAAAAATAGACAGACATATTTTTGGCCCGGCTATATGGCCGGGAACACCCACATTAAAATGACCATGTGTCACATCCGGCCTTGCGTGGGAAGGCTAGTGAATATAGTCACTGAGTAGTAGACTTGCCTCTGCTACTATTGACACTGTCAGCTCTCTGCTTCCGAGCAGAGAGCAATAACCCAGTCGTGGTTCCGCCGGAGGGTAGAACCACGACTCGGTAAAAATAGACAGACATTTTTTGGCTCGGCTATATGGCCGGGAATACCCACTATAAAATGACCATGTGTCACATCTAGCCTTGCGTGGGAAGGCTGGTAAATACCGTCACTGAGTAGTATACTTGCCTCTGCTACTATTGACACTCTCAGCGAGCACTAACCCAGTCGTGGTTCCGCCTAAGGGTAGAATCACGACTTGGGAAAGATAGACAAATATTTTTGGCCGGGCTATATGGCCCGGAAGACCCACATTAAAAAGACCTTGTGCCACATTTTGCCTTAAGTGGGGAGGTACTAAATGCTGCCACAGAGTGAGTGAATGCAAAGAGAAAGTAAAATCCAGTCCACATTTAACCTTTGTACAATGTATCCGAGAATATACTATTCAACCTCATATCCGAGTCCGTGTTATCTTTCTATGGCCCTTCGGTCATAACAGAGTGTGGGGTCAAAGAGGCGTGGTGAATTGCTTTCTTGAAGACTAGCGTTCTCCATAAAGATGGAAAGTAGAAAATTTTTTCTTTGGTGTTTAAAGAAGAGCAGTTTCGTTTTTGAAGCATTAAAATTTACGAGTCACTTCTTTCCCCTAATTCATCACTGATTAGAGGTCCTTTCCAAGAACAGAAGCGACGTTTACTTTGTAAATTTCTTATCGAGACAGAAGGAAATGTTGGAGTCATCTGCAAAGATGCCTACTTAGGAAGTGATAGCACGTGAAAGATCACGGAAGATTAAGAAAAGCGTAGGACCTACGATGGAGCCTAGAGATACGCCCGTGTTCGTATGCCTGCTCAAGATGACCTTCATTTCACCATGTGAATTGAATAGATTAAATCAAACGATCGTCTATAGATACCGTAGCCTTGTAGATTACGTAGAAAGCCGGCATACCAAAACCTGTCAAACGCTTTCGAAATTAGCACATCAGCCCTTAGTACAGCAGCGGTAGTCCTGCCGAAGTGGAAGCCATACTGCTAGTCAGAGAGTAGGTTGTGGTATGTGATATTATAAACCCTCACAGAATTCATAATAGACACGAACACTTTGCTAAAGATTGGTAAGAGACTGATAGGTCGGTAATTACAGAGGTTTGAGGGCTGCTCAAAATTTTTAAATATAGGAACTATAGAGGCAGATTTTAATCAAGTAGCAAACAGAAAGCAGCGAGGCAATATTTATATGGATATGAGAAAACAGGAACGAGTTAAAACAGACGTTTCTTCAGGACAATAACTGGAAAACCATCATTTCCATTAGCCTTATGAGAGTGAAGCTTAAAATTCATATTAGAGATCAGAGTCAGTGTTATGTGTATGTCAATCAGTTCGGCCTCGATTCTTGGAAGGAAGTCGGGTGCGGCTTCTTCAGACGATACAAGTCTCGAGTTGGAAAAGAATTGGCAAGAAAAGCCCTCAACCTTGACGGCTGTGGCTGTTGAGGACTTCATATTTATTGAATAAAGTGGGGATCGAGGGATCGCTTTTGTTTAGCACACTTTTCCATTAACTCTAGTAGTCTTTTGCACCAAACTTCCGCGAAGCTATGAGCTGCTTCATTCTATCAGCAAACCACAGCTTAGTATCATTTAGAACACGTTTGCACACCTTACACGAAGAGACAAAAAGCGACTCAATTCCAGTCAGCAATGTTGCTTATTGTAGTCAAAAGTGATTCCTCTGAGCAATGGCAGTCGAGCAAGCAGGAGAGAACCAAGGAGATGAATGTGACTTAAATCAAACATTTTTGCTGAGATGAACGCATCGTTGCCGGCTTTCACAAATGAGGAGAGCTAAAAGGCACAGTCTTCAACAGGGAGACTAAAAACTTTGTTACAGGGGACATCGCAAAAGAAAATCGAGTAATGGGTCCCATTCCGCTCTATGGTAGCAATAATACATTCTGCTGTTAGAAGATTCCAGGAAGGTCAAGGAATAGAAAAGAGATATTAATAGAAATTACAGTAAGATCAGAGTTTCAAAGAGGGTAGGGCTTCATTGCATGGCAATAGTCAAGAACAGAAGAGAAGCAAGGATCTAAAAGTGAAGCTTGTTCTTCAGGTTTTTTGAGGAAGCGCGTGGCGATATCCACTGCTTCCGTGACACACTGAGTCATTGAGAATTCAAAGTATGGACTCTAGTAAGGTCATTTACGGAGTTTTCTAGCCACTTGGCATGATTGGCATTAAATTCAATGAACACAAATATACTAGCGAAAGGGTGGTAGGAAATTGTCTTTATTATCTGAAATGCTTTTTAATACGGAGCAGTTAGGAGAGGAAGGGTAGCGGTAGACAAAGAAAAGAAACCTGAGTTAAGTAGAGAGAGAAACGGAGGCACATATAAGTGTGAACTGGAGATTCAAGACAAACCACCCTAGTTCGAGGACCTAAATTCTCAGGCCATGCATGCGGACATCTGAGTCCTTCCTAAAGAGAGGAAGGTAGATATTGATAAATTATTATTAGATTGTAATTTCTTTTTAAAGAGAGCAATTTACTAATATAAGTCGAGCTCATTTATTCATCGTTTGAAAATAGAATCAAACTTTTCTCAATGTCGTTTTTATGCAAGTGTATATAACACACCCGAATATAATTATATCTTGGCTTTAGGATATATAATTACAGGTTTACGACACCTAATATTCCCAATAGGTCACCCATCTCGATACTGGCGAGGCTCGAAGTGATTTAATTTCCTCCCAGAACCGGGGTTTTAATGTAAAATGACTGTAATATTGAAATATCTTTCACGGAATATACTGCCCAATATTTTCTCAATATTCGCATTACTCATCTCTGAGGTTTGGACACCCAAATTGTAAGGGAATTTTATCATCATCATCATCATTGTCATGTTTTAGTCATGATCTTTTTTTTATTACTGCTAGGATTATAGTAGAGAGTTAATCTTAATGGAACGTTATTGTAAGTTTCTGGTTAGCCTTGTAAAGTTAAGTAGATTTTGTGATATCTCTTCGTGAACGAAGTATTAAGTATTGTTTTTAACAATTGCAGATGAGCTCTGCCTAATCATTTTTGACTTAGAAAGTAGGAGAATTGCTCTTTTCAATAGGAAAATTCTTCAATAAAATTTACTGGAGTGGACAACATATAGAAGCCCAAAGCAATTAAAATCGATTATAAACACGCCATACACACAACACACACACGCGCCCTAATAATATATATGTGTGCAATTCTGATGTAAATGTATATATATATATTTAATGCCATATTCGGATGACAAGAGAGATGATAAGTATGGGGAGTCATGTGATATTGTTATATGTCAGAATTTATCAAGCAAATGTATTTCAAATATTGGTTGAATTCCTACTCGGTAAGTGGATTAGATTGCGAAAAGCGAAAAATGCAAAAACAATATATATATATATATATATATATATATATATATATATATATATATATATATAACGAAAACTTAAAATGAGATTTGCCAAATCAAATTTGAATGCTAAATTGCTAGAAATGATTCTAGAAAAGCGAAACGGAATATGCAATTTGAAGGCTTTTATTGTCTTCAAAATGATCACTATTATTTTGAAAGGAAAAATTCTTCTAGAGGTATTTCTCTTCTATTAAACAATACAGGAACAAAACCTGTTGAAAACTGAAGTCACATTTTATTTAAGCAAGTCAGTTTCGTTATTGTAGAATAAATTGGAATGTTATCTATCTATCTATCTATCTATCTATCTATCTATCTATCTATCTATCTATCATTCCAATCTATCTATCTATCTATCTATCTATCTATCTATCTATCTATCTATCTATCTATCTATCTATCTATTCCAATCTGTTCGTATCTATCTATCTATCTATCTATCTATCTATCTATCTATCTATCTATCTATCTATCTATCTATTCCAATCTGTTCATATCTATCTATCTATCTATCTATCTATCTATCTATCTATCTATCTATCTATCTATCTATCGTTTTTCTTTTTACTAATCCTGGCACCCCAAGCAAGGTGATAATGCAATTAGGTCGCAAGGAGTTACTTGGAGTGAAAAGACTAGTAAGAAGAAAAGACGATAAAAGAATACGTTTAATTAAGAATAGGAACTAGTTTCTCATCTATCAGTACGTTTAAAATCCTTTAATTCTGTTATCAGACGCGCTCTTATTTTAGGCGGAGCTGAGTTGACCACCTGTTTACATGTGGAGGTAACAAATGCTCACGTAATGAATATGGGGACATATTATTGTCGAACATTCTGGTGATGTTGAATTCCCAGATACTCTGCTTTATATAGGGGTCATTGCATGGAACAAAATTTGAATATTTCATATTAAATTCGATTTGCACCCTCCGGCATGGAATATCTATCTATCTATCTATCTATCTATCTATCTATCTATCTATCTATCTAGTGAGAAGCAAAAGTATCCAACACATCCATTTTTTATAGAGTTTACAATAAAATTGTTCGATTGATACATACTTCCAGTATTTTAACGTACATTTTTAACTAAGAGTAAAAACCTGAAAATTTTTACGATGTGCAAAATTATTTAACACCTATGCAAGTTATACGGTAATAAGTGTATTTTAAAACTGTCTTTAGTTATTTTGATATGGTTTATACTTCAACCAATCGAAGGTTGTTTTCAGTATATGTAATAAGCAAGCACGTCACTCAGTTCAGAACTTAGTGAGAACAGGTCTCATACTCTTTAGACTGTTCCGCTATCTAAAGATATTAAAATGATTATCACAAAAGAAATGTCAATTGATATGAGAGAGAAAATTCTATAGCTGCACAAACATGGTTGCTGCTGTTCGAAAGTAGAACAATGATATTACTGAAAGTGTTTAAAAAGTTAAAAAGTTAAAAGACTACTGAACGCTTTATATCTCGGAATATGAAGAAACAACGATTTTTGACTCTAAGAGTAATTCAAAACAATCTGAAAAATACTGGAATTGAAGTAAGTAAAGGTAAAATTAATTGTGGGGCAGTGGATATCGACTCGGACCGATAAATCGGGGAGCCGAGTTCGAATTACAATTTAATTCCTTGCATTCACTTACGCACACACACCTTTGGGAAAGGTATTAATCCGTCTCTTACCTCGAGCTATAGGTTAAATAATTAGCTAGAATGGGTTCTATAGCCTTAGCTAGCTACCAGTCTACCGAAGAAAGCAATGGCAACATACTGCGAGATAATTTTCTGCCTAATCAGTCATGTATCTTTGGAGACATGATCGCCCAAAGCGTGGATCACGTATAGCACTTAACTGACAGACTGAAAGATACAATTAAGAAATCATTGAATCTTATAGGCATATTTTGTAGATCACCAAGAAAGACTCAACTATTAAAACCTAAAAATCTGCAAGAGCGTTTGAAATTTGTTAAAAATATGAAAGTGAATCAGACGAAACGAAAATGAAGTTTTTGAGGAGAAACATGCGCACCCGAGTATGGAGGAAAAAAGAACTGAACATAAATCAGTAAGCACCACCTGAAAAGTTAAATATGGGGGTGAAAGCGTAATGATTTGGGGTTGTTTTTCGTATAACACAGTAGGAGAAATGGAAGGTATCATACAAAGAACGAATGCAGAAAAATACAACCAAATCCTATCGACCCATCTATTAAAAATGCAACAGCTTTGGGGTTTGGCCAAGATTTTCTATTCTAACATGATAAGCACAGGACTAAAACGACTCAACGCTGGTTCAATGAAAATGGAATTTATTTTTTGGTATGGCCTTGCCAGTCTCCGGATCTCAAACCAAATGAAACTTTATGAAAAAACATGAAGTCGAGAAAACTCACAAGAGATTAAAAAATATCAAAGAACTGTAGAAATCCTACGAAGAAGATTGGGTGAAACTACCAAAATATTCATGCAAGGAGCTCGTGGAAAGCTACAGAAAATGACTAGAGAAATGAACAGAGGATATGCTACTAAATATTAACAAATCGTGTTAAATATTTTGAACACTGTCAAAATCGAAAATTGGCAACGAAAGTACATAAAAACAATTTTTATCATTTTTTCTCTATGTTTATTTAGACAATATTCATTAAAATATTTGAAGAAAGTATTCAATTTAAGCAAATTCTATTGTGAAATTTATAAAAAACTGATATATTAAATAATTTTGCTATCCACTGTATATCTATCATGCTATATACTTACGCCAGCAAATGTATAGACACTTCCAAAAAACTCACCCAGTGATTAAGCGTCAACTAATTTTAGAATGATCTTGAGTAACTTACAAATTGTTGAGATATAGATGGCGTTTATCTTCCTTTGGTCGAGGTTAGTCACGTGAGTAACATGACAGCCACTTTGTGACGTCAATTCATACAGTAACCCAAGCGATAGTCATTATCACATTTAGTGGACAGCCTCACCCAGCACCTTTTTATCCCGTTGAGATATAGACTAATCCTATTTAATCAGGTAGGGATATAGATTAACCCTGCTTATCCCGTATGCGATATTGTTAAATCCTGCCTTATCTCGCTGGGATATATAGGAATCTTGCCGTATCTTCTTATGACATAGATGAATCCGGCCGCTTTAAAGCTAGCCTCTTAACAATAACTTCATTGTCTCCGTAAAACCTTTTCTGTTGTTTCCCATTATGATTTGACTTACGTTAGTTATATGCGATATGAATTTCTCCACGTGTGAATACTTGTATGTATATATATATATATATATATATATATATATAATTTAGTGTATGTCATAGCATATAAAACTTTCTTTCATCATTCGTTTTTCCCTTCAACCATTCCGTTCCATCCTGTCCGTGAGTTTTGGTGTTGTTATATTGAAGCAGGGGGGAGATGGGTAATGTTTCTGGGTTCGGCCTTGTGTCAGACTTAAGCAAAATTCCTACAGCTTCAACATTTTATCCAAATTTATCATCATCAGAAGGTTTTCATCATTATCAGGAGGTGGTTTTCGGCAGGTTGGAATATGTGGAATTGTGTAGAATAGTATAAGAATAAAATATACATTTTGAATAGAAAAATAGAGATTTATTAAAGGAAGAAATAACACCAATTGTAGAAGTTAATGTGCAAATAGAAACCTTGTAAAGGAGTTAAAAGTAGAGTTCGTATTCAATGATAAAGTTATAAGTAGCAAGACTTGTAGAAAATGTTCATAGTAGTAACTGTTGAAAGCGTATATTGGTACGTACGTATGTATGTATTCAGTATGAATGTCTTTGGACAGAGAAGAAGAAGTAAAAGTAATCAGTACACGCGAAAGAAGAAAGAGAACAAGGTGCGACCTGACCTTATCTCCGGGTGGATTTGAAGTTGAAGTTACATTTTAGTTGTTTCGTCTATCGCCTCCCATCTGACTTTGTTAACCGGTTACAGAATGTTCTCATGTAATTCAATCTGGTCATGTGACCGGCTCCAGCGAGCATTTTTGCTTTTAGATGTGAAATAACGTCATTTTTCTGTTTTCTGTTTTTAATCCACTCAGGATTCAGGATTTACTTTTCGCACTGACTTGAGAATAATCGTTTGAATCTAATTTTGTGGGTATGCAATTTGATTTTGGGGTTTTCCCCAAATGCTTTTAGTTCTTAATTTCTTATCCCTACAATATGACTGATATGACAATGACCGTTAACGGGATAAAGGTTTTGTGTGAATAAAATCTTTCTAGCTATATCACCTTCTCGTTACTACTAGAAATTTTCATAAATGTATTTAAGTTTCTGCAGAATTGTTTTATGTTTTTATATCTTCTTTCTTATATTTTTTGTTACAAACTTAAATGATATGGAGAAATATTTCTCCAAGATTCAATGATTATTATTATCATTATTGAGAGGCGTGTTCTGATCAGTAACAACGGTTTCACAAGAGATAACAAAAGCAACAAGTCTCTTCCGTTCACTAGGGCTCTTCACATTATTATCGCTGATTTTTTGCAGTCTAGTGAGCTTCAATTTTCCACCAGTAAAATCTGTTCGGCTCATGTTGGCGCTTTGGGACCGTTGTTCTGAGAATAATTGGAACGAGTTTAAGTTTCCCAGTATCTACAGTTTTCTGCCTAAGTTGAGACATTTATTCAACTTTTTATTTTTGAGTTAATTTCGTTCATACTCCGCAGGAAATGTGACGTCAACAGATACGTTCATTTATTTGGTGCTTACTGCCAGACAGCGTTAAAACATTGATTCCCATATGATCGGGGAAGTTAAGCAACGTCGGAAGTTTTCAGAACACAGATGAATGACTGTTTTTTTGGAATAACAAGTAATGTAAGCTTGAATGTGTAGGTGGTATAATGAATAATGTCTATGAATTGTTAATCGGTGAGCCGTGTTCTAATTCCCATTGGGTTCTTTTTCTTCACTTATTTGCAATTACCTTTGGCAATAGTAGGAATCCACTTTTTCTTCTATAGCTATTGATTAATTAGTCAGAATTGTATCATTAAATTATTATCTCAAAATATTCTTGATCTATAAATGGATGTTATGGATTTAAAGAATCTGCAAACAGTTTAAATATCGTAGAAAACAAATTAATAAAGTATGTTTTTATTTGGCGAATGCGGATTTGTTATGTTGGTGATAAGGTTAATTTAGAATTGCTAATGAGACTTAGAGGTTTAACCATTTAATTCAAGAATGACAGCAGCGTGCAACTAGAGCAATGCATCAATTTGTACCTGAGTACCATGAGCCAAAAATTCACATGTTCATGTTTTAGCAATCCATAATATAATTGGACAATTATCCTCGGTCACCGCACATAGCTTTCAAAATTGAAAATGCACTGAAGGTACAAGTATTTGCTGGCACCACCGACATACTGGCACGCGGTGACTACGTTACTGAAAGATGTTCTGAACAGCTTTTTCCAAGAATATATCCAGCAAGGACACGACCGTCTCGCATAAGGTACACATTCACAAGAAGAGTAGTTCTAAGGTGACACTGACTAATTAAATTTTATTTTCACAAGTCAATTCTATTTCAAAAAATAAAAACTGGCGTAACTACAAAAAGAAAAAATATAAGAAACCGTCCTTAAATTTCCGAAATGTAAGATAATTAAACGAGAGGCGTAAAGAAAAACAAGGTAATAGTTGTAAGCAAATTATTTTGCAGATACGTTTTCTATTTGGCATGTGAGTGAGCATCCTTTTAAGGCGCGAACAATTTTTTGAAGCATGACTGACTTCTATAGTCTTGCTTTCCCGATGGCTACAACCTCCAGGAGTTTAAATGCAATGTCAATACTCATCCATTAACCACTTGACTCTAGTTCTTTCACCACCCCGTATATCCTTTCCTTTCTCTCCACATTTGCAACTGTCATCACAGCTGTATTCCCATTCTTCTCTTGCTCCTTTCTACCTGGTTCGTCTTTCTCTTCACTCTCTTCTAATTAATCTTTTTACTCTTATGTAGCCCCCTGCACATCAGTGGCATTACCGCCTTGCTCGGAGTGATACGATTAAAAAAATGATATATTTTACTAATATATATATATATATATATATATATATATATATAACATTTGACTGAGTTGGTAAGTAACCTTCCAATTATAATCCGCAGTCAAGAAAACATGAAAATTATTCAATTTGTTTCACTGAACATATATTAGAATTTATAATAAAAGCCAATGTTTTCATAATGAAACTCATATAAACACACACACACACACACACACACACACACACACACACACACACACACACATATATATATATATATATATATATATATAAAATATTGCTCTCGATAATATAGATTCAGTCAGTTAAGTGCCGTTCGAAATACACGCTTGAGCGTGAAATACATGACGGACTGGGCAGAAGATTATACCGCAGTAGGTTGCCATTAATTTCTGCGGTAGACTGGTTGCCAGCCAAGGCTATAGAAACTAATCTGTTCTGTTGTTTAACCCATAATGAATTTAAATTCGATTTTCGTTCCGAGTTGATATCCACTGCACCACAACGTACATCCACAATATACATTAAGCTTTCTGTTTTTATCTATTATTTTATATTAATTAGACAAACAATTTTTCCGTTTATACTCTCCTTTTTAAAAGTTTGTCATTTTTACACACACACACACACACACACACACACACACACACATATATATATATATATATATATATTTATATATATATATATATATAAACTTTTGCGTTTGGGTTTGATGAAGACTAGAAAGGTGAACTGCGTCATCACATCCAGTTTGAATAAAACGCTTTCCATTTGTCACAGTTATTATTATCTTTCTCAAGGCCAACTTAGAAATGCTATCTTAGAGAAAATCCTGTGATTAAGTATTTTAAGCATACACATGCGCACATTTTATTCTTTAGGTTTTGGATTTCATGAAGCCTGGAAAGGCGAAACACGTAATCAATTCTAGTTTCAAACCGTTGTCTGGATTCAATATCCTATTTTAAGCGCACACGCACACATGCAAACGCACACGCACACACACACACACACACACACACACACACACACACACACACATATATATATATATATATATATATATATATTGCAGGGATTACTTTATACATTCAGTTTCAGAGCTATCAGAAAATAGCAAATCGACAAAATTGGTCGACGAGCATGTTTCTGAAAAATAATGTTTTGAAAGAAAGCGTTTTTTATTTTAATGTTCGATGTCATGATAAAGAGATTTATAGAAACAAATTTAATAAAAGAATGAAGTTCACTGAAATTAAATGAATGCAAATAAAATTAGTAAATGTTTAATATTTTTATAAATGTAATTTCCGCTTTATAAAAATTGTTATAGGTCATAAGATAAGTAACATGATTGCAAAGATGAAAAAAGTTATGCACATTGAATGATGGGAACTCAACAATAGAAATAGCACAATGATATAATTGAAAATACAGCAAAGTTATAAAAAAAAATAGAAAACTGAATGGACTTAAAAATCTCATCAAGAGAAATTTTAGAAAAAATATGAAATGAATATTTGTGTGTGCGTTCAAAGAGTTATTCTTTCTGAGGTTGTAGCAATTACAATTTACGGGGGAAACAATGACTCCAATTTTGCACGCACGATAAATGATTAATTTAAATCTGTTTTTAGACAAATATTTACAGCGTAACGATTCAGTGAGCAAATTTTTCGTTTAAATGTTAGAGTAGAAAAACAAAAGATTAAATTCAAACAATTCAGTTACATAAGGCAAAAAACCGGGTTAAGTAATTCCAAAGTGAACTGCTGCGTATTTCAAACTAGCAGTATAGCCGGCGTTGCTCGGGTGTAATGAAAGCTTTAAAACTAATCCATGATCCTGGAGCTAAGACTCTTTGGACGTTGGAACGAAAGACTAAAAAGCAATAGTTGTTTCCAGTTAAAGCGAAACCTTAGACTGAAAGAAAAATGAATGGATGTAAGTCAAATTTTGATTTCCTGTTATCGATATCAAATAAGCTTTTTTCTTTGTAAACTGAATGTTGAAGGCTAAATAAGTCCTCTGAGTAAATGGTATCATGGCTGAGACTAAGAACTACAATTATACCTACTTAGAGCCAAACCCGAAGCAAAACTAAAATAAAAGGTCTGAAAAAAAAATAGACATACAGGCAGATAAACAGACACACACACAAACATTTTGCCTTTTATATATATATCTTATCGATTTTCTGCATTATTGTAAGAACTGCAACATTGAAACTTTTGAATATCGTTTCTTATGTCTTTGTCTACGAGTGTATCATTTGATTAAAATCGGACCACTCCTTCTATAATCCGATTTTCGATTTTCGATATTTATCTGGGGTACCTCGATACAAATCCTAGCTAAGAACACTTGCAGACGCTTACAGTACAACTGTGTAAATTTTCAAGAAAATCGGTTCAACCGTTTCGGAGTCTATAGGTAACAGACACACACACAGACACACACACAGAGCCAAAGTTCCATTTATAAATAAGTTTAGATTATCAAATTCCTTTTGATTTATATACTGGAGTTTAAAACACCGACAAAATCAGAGTTTTTGGCGTTAATTTGCCAGGCAGATATATTCCTTTCAATTAGTTATACTAGTGTTTTCTATTTGATCTTGTAACTTTTACAAACGTACATTTAGACTTCTCTCTATCTATTAATACTCCCAGATTTTGTTTTAAATAGAAATAACACAGTTATACCACGAATGCCTGTTAAATGAATCATATAAGTAGTCGATTTATATGCTTTGTATTGACAGAAACCAGCCGGATAACATATCTATTATCTGTAAATGGAAAAAATGGCTGACCGTAATACATGGCTGAATTTAGATCTACTTTGCTGACGAATCAAGGTGAGTTCTCAATATAAAGGATAAAACAAAACATATAAAAACAAAAACGCTTTTGATTCCATAACAGAACCATACAGTTCAAATCACACACATTCAATTATCATCGTTTAAGATAACCAAAGCAACTTCCTTTTTATTTTTTTCCACACAATAAAACCGAAAAAAAGGAAATATCACAAGGGAAATAAAATTCGCTTTAAAAAAAGACAAATGTGAAAATATATTGAAATCAATAGAAACTTTTGTGGAAGAAAGTTAAAGTTATTTTTTTATTTTTTAATCTCAGAGCGTCTCAACAAAAATAATTGAAATCTAAAATAAAAAAAAATAAACAAAAATAGTATAGTTTAATTAAAAAAATAAAAGTTTTGTATTTTCTAATCACAGGAAAAACTGCTTACGTTTTTCACAATTCTTTTAGTATTCGGTAGTTAGTAAATGGAAACACTAGAAATCTTACAATGGTTACAAGAACTCACCTTAGTATCGATGAAATTATATTATGATTCATTAAACTTGCTGTCATTACATATTCTTTATTAATTAGTTTAGAATGAATTTTTTAATGACTGTGAAAATTGTACAAAGACAAAAATTAAAGATTTTTATTTTTATTCGAACCTTTACAGAGAAAAAAGAAAGGTGAAACTGATCTACATGATCTTTGATTAAAGAATACTTTATAATAAATTGCGATTATCATATACCAGTCAACATTCATAAAAGTAGAACTAAATATTGTAGAAAGTGTATCATAGCGTTACGCTAGAACTAATAGCCTGAGCCGTTGATACAAGTAGAACTCCCGCGTTACTTGGGATGATTTGGTTACAAATGTAGTTTATAAGATACAGCAAGGGCTGGTAATTTGTTTCCATTATCTGTACATAACTTTTTAAGATAAAGCGAGAACATATCATATGCCTATTTCATCTCTCTATATAACTTTTAAAATATAGGAAGAGCTTACAATTTATCTGTATCATTAATAAGATCTGACGATATAATATTACAGTCATATACATTCAAATATTTCATCAAATTCGAAATTCTCTTTAATATTATATCGCATTATTGAAATTATCGAATAAGATTTTGTATACAGAAATCGGAATTGTGAAAATTCTTGTTTTTGTTTTGTTCAATTACTTTGTACCAACTCAGCCATTTTCAAGAACCATATGATATTCGTTTCGTAGGCAATATTCTGTTGACTAAATTTCGGGTGTAATTTAGCAAATTAAAAATTTAAAATAGTTGCGATTGAAGAGATTAAGACAGCATACAATTTAAATAAAAATAGACATCTAGACATTTTATTCAGTTTTGTTCCCAATATACAACCAAGCCTTTTCAGTTGAATTTAATCAAACTAATTTTGAGCAATATTTGATATGTAAATATAACTTTTTCCCCTTTCTTTATCTCTGTCTATCTAGTTTTATTCCTATCTATCTATCTATCTATCTATCTATCTATCTATCTATGTGTGTATGTTTGTGTGTGTGTATATGATAAATGCCTATCTTCTTCCCGATAAAAGATATCTGGACATTTTCTGGACATTTTCTGGACGTTCCGACCGATGTCATGATTTATAAAATAAACGGAGCATTACGTATTTAAACACAAATAAATCTTTTGTCTTTGCCCTTATTCCAGGATTTTCGTTTGAAATCTTTCTATATATCGTTTATGAGTAAAATCTACTTGCCGAACAATACGCCAGTGTAGAGATTAAATTATAAATCTATATTTTACTAGTGAAAGTTCAACTGAACAAGTAGATTCTTGCACACACACACACACACACACACACACACACATATATATATATACATATACACACATATTTATTTATATATATATATATATATCTCATTTGTTTAATGTATTTCTATATATCACTGTCTCTTTATTGCAGTTTTAATTTTCGTATTATCGACATTGATAATTTTTGATTCTCACTTTGCGATAGTTCAGTGATTGGCATCACATATAGCAAAGGTCTTATGCAGCCTACGAAATAAAGCCAGACAAACTGGAGTCAAACATAGGAGATCATTAGAAAATCTTCTTTCTTTGACTGTCACCATTTCTCTGATATTTCTATACAATCAGAGTCTTTAATTAAAACTTTTTCAATGAATGGTTGCACGACATTGTTCTTCCCTTGGAGAAAAGAGGATGATTAAGAGCTTTTAATCAACGATATATAAAAGTAAATAAATCAATAGGCACTACGTCACATTTTATTATGTAAGTCATTCATAGCACAATAAATGCGGTAGAATTTTCAAAATATTGTGTGACATATCCATTTTTATTAAACATATGATTAATAATACGATGTTGATGCGAAGTTTTGTTTTTCAAACAATCTTGTCAACCTACATTTCCTTCATTGATATGAATTTTTTTAATACCACAGGAATAATTTGCCATTTGACATTTAATTGTCAGATCATCTCAATTCTACAATGAATTTTGATAAGTTTTTAGCCACACTTGACTTCAGCAATTTTAACTTGTGAAATAACGTCTGTTCTTTTTACCAGACAATACCAAGTTAGTATGAAGCTACTCTCATCTATGAACGATAGTTGACTTATATTTTGAAACAAAAGTTCACGAAATTAAGAAAATAGACGAATTTCAACGAGGTTAAATAATAGGATAGTATCAGCGTGGCAACTCAAATGGAGAATATTGTGGATCCCGGGAATGGGAACCGCACAAAATAATGAACAAGAACCAGATATTTGAGATAGAAAAATAAATATTTTGAACATAAAGATATAAACTTTTACGCAGGTTAGTAATCCAGGAATACGATTAGTAAGAAATATATATATATATATATATATATATATATATATATATATATAATCGTGTCACCCAAAAAGGGCATTCCACTGCCACTATAGCGCAGGGGTTTACATAGAGCGATTGGGTATGGGAAGTGTCAGAAGGAGGGTGGTAGACGACTTAGGATGTACATAGAGAGAGTGTTGGAGAGAGTGGGTGTGAGTTAGTGTATTAGGAGGTGTCTATTGACCTCACCTTTAAACTATTGGAGGTTGTAGCCGTCGGGGAAGCTCGGTTGGAAAGATTTATTTTTGTATTTTTTGAAATTCGCTAAAGTAAGTTATGTATTTATTTTTTACTATTTTTTGCTTGATTCTATGGTATATATATATATACCATAGTCTCTGAAGTGAAGCCGTAGTAGAATTAGTATGTGCACGTTGGAAGCTGACGTGTCTATTATCATGTAAAAAGGGGGAGGCAAACAACAGAGAAAGTGCTAAGATTTTCCTGGTTAATCTTTAAACAGTTAATAATATTGTCAAGAAATCTAATATAGAAGGTCATCGTCGTGTGGAACAACAACATTCAGGAAGACTAATCATTGTGTCCGAGTAGACAAAAAGGTAGCTAAAGAAGGAAGTCATCAGAAACGGTTTTCAGAGTGTCAAATATGTTGCCAACAGCATAGAAATGTCACCATATATGGTAAGAAAGACATTGAACGAGCTAAGCATTTACAGAAGAGTTGCAAGAAAGAAGCCCTTGATTTCAGAGTTTAACAAGAACAGACGTATGTACTGGAAGATGGAATTCGAGAGTAAACATTATGAATTTCGTCAGGCTGTAATTTTGTCAGTTGAAAGAAAATTCTGCTAGTATTTGAATTCGGAACATGTATATGTTTGGAGAAATCAAAATGAGACTTGGAACACTAAATGCCTGCAGACGACTATGAAAATGGAGGGAGTAGAGTAATTGTGTGTGGTGCTGTCTGGTATGGAGGGAAATCTGAACGGATTCTTGTTGATGAGTGGTTGAATCGTTAAATATTAGAGAAAATACTACTGTCACTATTTGAAACTAATCAAATTGACAAGAATTTATACCGTTTATAACAAATGAGCCGCTTTGTCATGCAAATATCTGGTAGGAATCTCAAGGAATCAAGTCACTGCCATGGGAAGCCCGAAGTCCTCATATGAATCCAATAGAGCACGTTTAGGACCACCTTGACAGAAGATTTCGAGAGTGAGCAACGAAAATCTCGTCAGTTGCAACTCTTATAAAAAACATTGCTTAAGAATTGGCAAAATATGGATCAAACGACTGTTGATAACCTGATCAAATTCATTAAATCTCAAATACAAACATTGACACTAGCAAATGAAAGACCTACTCAATGCAAGTTCCATATATTGTTTATTTATGTAGTGTTGGGATTACATAATTAAATTGGCTTACGGCCATATCACGTTGAATACACCGGTTCTTGCTCGATCAACAACATTGAGTCTGGTCAGTACTTAGATGGGTGACCGCTTGGAAATACCAGGTACTATAAGTGTTTAGTGACGGATGTGCGTTGTGGTGCAGTGAATATCGGCTCGGAAAGAGAAATCGTTGAACCGAGTTCGCATTCCAGTTTAATACCCCGGATTCACTTAATCACTGATACCCTTGGGAAAGGTATTAATCCGTCCCTTCCCTCCTGTTATGGGTTAAATATCAGGGTAAGACTTGGGGACCCTACCCTTAAAAACAAATCCCAAAGATCTTGATATTCGAAATGAATAAATTATTACTAGACACAAAAACGTTTTTTCTCTCTGTCTTTAATATTTTTTGTTGTTTTTGTTACTAACTTTTTTGACATTTATTTATGTTTCGTTTGGATAAAAATTGTTTTGAGGTTTTATTTATTTTCTTAGCGATGCCGTTGTACTTAATTTAGGAGTAGTTGTTCTTTGAATACCAGGCAGTTAACCGCTCCACCGTCCGTGAAACCTTTAGTTTTCGCACATGCCCAGTAGTGTGTCTTTCTTTTCCGATCACCGCTCTAGACAACCTAACAGGCAGTTTACTCGCCTGCAATATTCTGAAAAAAGAGAGTTGAAATTGTATTTTTGGTAAATTGTCTTCCGAAATTTTTCACTCAAATTTCAGTGTTTTCTGCTTGGTAAGTTTTGTCAGATCGGTCTCTTTTTTTTCTCTGTCTTTAATATTTTGTTGTTGTTTTTGTTACTAAATTTTTTGACTTTTATGTTTCGTTTGGACTTTAACAAAGTTACAACTTAGTACATTCTTTTTTCTTTTTTAATTTGAGTAGATAGTACCTACTATCGCGCAGTTTCACACTCCACCTCACTCTTTTGAACAGGAGTAGAGGTGATCACCTTGTTTCTTGTTTAGAAAGGGTTTTCCGGTCCATCTACCTCCTCCTTCGGTTTTAGTGTTAGTTCAGTTGGAAGCTCTTTGCAGTTATTGAGTATGGTAGCAATGTCTCTCCATTCTGTGTTTACAGAGCCCGAACTCTTGCGTAGCGTCTTGAGAGGCTGCTCTAATCAATAGTTGAATAATATCGGGGTTCCTGTAGTGATATATCGCGCATGGACGGGCGTCCCTGCAAGAACCTTCGGTGGGCAACCCCGAGGCCACATTATGTTGCAGGCTGCGCCAGTCCCCATTCCTCACATGCTGCAAACAGTGACCGACTGATTCTACTCTAGACCTCTCTCCTCAACTAAAGCACTATGATAAAAAAAAAACAAACAAAAAAACAAAATAGCAAAACCAAACCAACTACTCGGAAAACACCCAAACCTGTCTGCGTTTCTTTCACTAACATACGCGGTATCCGCACTAACTTTTACAACGTAGAATCATTACTTCGAACTAACTCACCTGATATCTTAACCATATGTGAAACTAACCTTGACCCTTCTATCCCCTCCTCTGAGTTTTATGTTCCTGGTTACCTTCCCATGTTCAGGAAGGACTGTAATATCCATATGAATGGGTTTGGTGTATATGTCAGCGAACACCTCCCGCTAGCTAGAGTGACATCTCTTGAATCCCTGGACCAGTCTTTTATGTGCTTCCGTCTCTCACTTCTAAGCTCAGTTAACTATCTCTTCTTCCTCTACCGCTCCCCCTCCTCCTCTGACTGTTCAGTACTTGACGGCATCTCTGAGAATATCGACAAGGCCATTTCTTCACATCCATTTGCCTATATCTTTGTGTTTGGTGACTTTAACGCCCACCACGCTAAGTGTCTGGGAAACTCTGTCACCGACCTTGCTGGTGTCCACACCATCAATTTTTCAATCTCCCAATCCCTTACGCAAGTGGTGGACTTCCCCACGCGTTTCTCCACTAGCCCTAGACTCGCTACTAGACCTCTGCTTCACTTACATCACTTGCACAACCAGGCAGTTTTACCCTCTCGGAAATTCTGACCACGCCGTAGTTTCCGTCAACATCTCATTCCACTCCCCCCTGCCCAAGAAACCCAAACCAGCAGAAAATCCTACTGCTACCAAAGAGCAGACTGGGATTCGTTCCGTGACTTCCTCTGTGACGTCCCTTGTAAAAACGTTTTTAGTCTTCCAGTCGAAGACTGTTCTTCAGAGATTTCCTCCTGGGTTAAGGCTGGCATCGATGCTTTCATCCCTGCCAGGAAATTTCAGCTTAAATCTCATTAATCTCTCTGGTTCTCACCCGCTTGCTTGGCCGCCATAGCCCACCAGAATCACTTTTTCCGGCTTTATTGTAGACACGCGTCGGACCAAAAAAGGCGTCTTTTCGCCTCAGTTCGTAATAAGTGTAAAAAGATACGTAATGAAGCTAAGATGTTGTTGGCTGCCAGAATAAAGCAACGCATAGCATCGTCTAAGTTCGGCGCCAAAGACTACTGGCGCCTCTGTCAAAGCGTGCTTAACAAGAGTAAGTCTTCAATACCCCCACTAATCTATGAATTTGAGGTCCTCACCTCCTCAGCGGACAAGGCTGAATGCTTTGTTCGTAGATTCTCCACCAATTCGAGTCTGCATTAGTCTGGAGTTTATACACCCGACTTCCCACCTAGAACTGAGGCTCAATTGAATGACGTCCCCATCACGCCCTCGCTGATTTCTAATTTAATCTCAAAACTTGACCCTCACAAAGCGAGTGGTGGAGACGGAATCCCAATCATAGTCTTAAAGAAATGTGTCCCTGAACTCTCCTATGTCCTTTCTAAGCTCTACAAATTCTGCCTATCTTCTTCCTGCTTTCCTGGCTGTTGAAAGTCTTCTTCTGTAGTTCCTATATTTAAGAAGACTGGAGAACCCTCGGACCCCGCAAATTACGGCCCTATCAGTCTTCTTCCGATCATTGGCAAAGTGTTTGAAGCCATTATCAACGCCGAGGTCGTTCAGAATTTCACAGCCCACAGGCTCCTCTCGGACAAACAGAATGGCTTCCGCTTCACCAGGTCTACTGCTGATATGCTAACGACCATCACCGAGTATATATACCAGGCTCTCGACAAGAATGGTGAAGCCCGAACCGTGGCCTTGGATATCTCTAAAGCGTTCGACAGAGTCTGGCATGCTGGCCTTCTACGGAAACTGCGAAGCTATGTCGTAACTGAACTTCTGTTGGACCTAATCCAGTCATTCCTATCTAACCGCACATTGAAGGTGGTATCAAACGGACATGACTCCCTGAACTACCGTACAAACGCGGGTGTCCCTCAAGGCTCTATCCTAGGTCCTACGCTTTTCTGATCTATATCAATGATCTCCCCGATGCCATAACAACCCAAGTAGGTATGTACGTCGATGACTCCACAGTTTACTCTCGCCTCGATCAAAAATCTGGTGTGGGCGACAAGGCGAACCTCGCTGCCGAGCTTGAAAAGGACCTCCAATCCGTGGTGGATTGGGGTAAGAAATGGCTCGTAAATTTCACTTTTTCCAAAACGAAGCTGCTATCAATTAACCACCATAGACAACCGCATCTCCCTCCCATTAGCATGGAACAGGCTTGCCTCCCAGAGAGTAAAATCTCTGCGGACCTTAAGTGGAATGACTACGTCGAATCCATTGCTCAATCAATGCTATGAAAGTCGGCTCTATGTGCAGGACCCGGAAGTTCTTTCCGCCTGAATCCA
This sequence comes from Ascarosepion bandense, assembly GCA_037127315.1. Taxonomy (NCBI): domain Eukaryota; kingdom Metazoa; phylum Mollusca; class Cephalopoda; order Sepiida; family Sepiidae; genus Ascarosepion; species Ascarosepion bandense. The sequence continues at coordinate 1,746,827 of JBBBDQ010000189.1, forward strand.
TCCTGCACATATATAAATCTACCATCCGCCCGTGTATTGAATACTGCTGCCACATCTGGTCGGGTGCCCCTGCTATTCTCCTCGGGGTCCTTGACAAAATACAACGGAGAATCTGTAACGTGATCGATACCAACTTTTTTTCGATGTTCATTAGAACAAAGTTTTTATTTTCCCTGTTCAAGACTGTGACTGTGAAGTCTCCCCCTGAATAATGACTTAAACCTCGTTCATTTTCTTGGCTATCTTCTGCTTCTTCAGCTGTCATATCCCACAGAAATCACTTCTTTCGGCTTTACCGGAGTGACATATCTGATCACAATAGGCATCTCTTTGTAATGTAAGCGTGAAGTAAATGATGCTAAGCTGGTAAAATACAGCAGCGTATAGCATCTCGCAAATTTAATTCCAAAGATTGCTGACGGCTCTGCAAGAATGTGTTAAACAACAATTGGTGATGGAATTCCAATAATTATCCAAAACAAATGCGCCACTGAGCTGGCTATAGTCATTGCCAAAATATATAACTATTGCATCATTGCTTACTCGGTTCCTGCTTGTTGAAAGTCCGACTCTGTAATTCTTATTTGTAAAATTTCTGAGAATCCTTATGACCAATCATTAATGAACTATTCGCCTCTTATCTCTTCTTGGCAGGGTTTTTGAAGCTATTATCAATGCTGAAATAGTTAGTCATCTTACAAACTCACAGAATTCTCTATGAAAAACAACATGACTTCAGACTTGCCAGGTCTACCGCTGATGTGTTAACGACCAACACTGAAGATATATTTCAGGATCGAAGCTCGAGTTATTGCTTTTAATAATCCGAAACCATTTGGCAGGGTTTGCCAGGGTTAACGACTGAACTTTGACTAAATATTAATTTGAAACAATTTATAAAAGTTAATTCGATTTTCAGAAATTTTATAATATTGGGAAAAAAACTGGAAAATATTTCGACTTAATAAGTATTACATTTTATGTGTTTATTTTGTTATTTTTGAATTTATGAAAATACAATGTAAGATCCATATGAATAGAATCTAAACAATTCAGGCATGCGCAAAAAGAACAATGCATATTTAATAAAATATTTATTTAATATTTTTATACTAAGTTCAATAATTGTTCATATTTTAGACATTAAAACAATTTATTGTAAGATTCAAAAAAAAATCTCAGTAAATGTTTTATTCATTACAGTTCTTTCGCGATGAAGGCAGTCAGAACTCTCACCGACATTCCTTTCACGAGGTAGGCAGTCATGACTCTCACTGATTTCCATTTTACGAGGTAGGCGGTTATGACTCTCATTGACTCTCATTTCACGATATAGGCAGTTTTGTTTTGAATTTAGTGACTTGTTGCCAAACAAGGTGAGAAAACACTACCGTCCTCACAAGGGAATTTGTTTAGAATAAAATTCGGTACAGAATTAAACATTAATTTAAGTTAAAACTTAAAACCAAAAATTAAAATTTTCTTTCTTTTGACATTATTTTGTTTTTAAACATATGGTTCATTTATTGATTGTAAAAGTATTAAATCTTGCAATATATGTTTTCCTGAAAAACTTTTGAGTAAATATGTTTTTAAAATTTACGAACAGTTTCAAAATTCTTGCTTATTCTCTTTGATGTTTTTAATCGTGTATGGAATGTTGTTATTGAATAATGAGTTTTTAATCCTAGTGAAATAAAAGTTGTATTTTGAACATTAAGACGTGATTTTTGCAAGTTGGAAGGAAGTAACGAATATTGTTTGTGGTAAACATGAGTGAGAAGGCAGCTTTTGACAGGTGAAAGTTGTTTCGGAAGAGAGAGAGAGAGAGAGAGAGAGAGAGAGAGAGAGAGAGAGAGAGAGATATTTGCTATTTTTCTCTTTTTGGACAGCTGTAATTTGGTAAAGGATAACATTATTTATAGCTGTCATCAACTATAATCACCTGTACAAAAAATCGGGAGAAAATTGTCACTCTCTTTATATATATATATATATATATATATATGAAAACCATTTTCTCTGAAAATAAATATATTTTCATATTCATTCTACTGCCTTTTAATTCGTAAGTAAGACTGGAAGGTGTTATTTTAAGAGACTAGGTAAAAATAGTTTTTCAACATTTCATCCTAATCAAGGCAATAGAGCCACTAAGACGAGAGGATGTTGCTGTGAGAGACTATAAGAAAACGTAGACGGTATTAGATAGATAGATAGATAGATAGATAGATAGATAGATAGATAGATAGATAGATAGATAGATAGAATTGGAATTAAGAAAACTCAATTGTGTTTAATTTTTTGAAGATCAGAATTCACAGGAAAACAAGGAAAATGAAGATAGATAAACAAGCGAGAAGGCAAGGGAAGTGTTTTTTTAGGATAGGCCATATGGTCATGTCTAACCATTTCGACTGCAAAATGATGAGACATTATTTATATTAAAGAGCCAAGCTCATAATAATTACCATTAAAATATGTACAGAAAAGACACAAGGAAGATACATTACGGCGGTGGAAAAGGGACTTCATCTGAAAGACTAGTTTATGACCAATAATTTAGTATATTATTTGTATTACTTCTAGAAACTGTAGATGCATAGCAGACGCACTAGACCCAATGTGAAAATAAAAATGAGTAATCTATTTGCAAATTTGAAATGGCGAAATATTCCTTGCGAATGATAAAAAATATTAGGAAGTTGTTTTTTTTTTTTTTGTTTTTAATTATTTCACCCCGAGCAAGGCGGGAACGCCACTGATGTGCAGGGGGCTACATAAATGTAAAAAGATTAATTAGAAAAGAGTGAGGAGTAAAAACTAATTAGAAAGGAACAATAGAAAGATGAGAAAGTAGGTGTGATGACAGATACATAGGCGGAGAGAAAGGGAAGGTTATACGTGGGTGGGGAGAGAGCTAGAGTCCAGTGGTTAGTAGATGAGTATTGACATTGCATTTAAATTTCTGGAGGTTGTAGCCGTAGGAAAGCAAGAATACGGGAGCGAGTTCCACAGGCGGGAAGTGCGAGAGAAGAATCTGCAGGAGTAGAATTGTCGTCTGCATTTGGCTAACCTGACTGTGAATGGGTGGGACCTAGTTGCCAGTCTGGTTGAACGAGTAAACACCTGTTGAGGAGGCATCAGTGAATTAAGTTCGTCTGAGCAGAAGCCATGAAAGTTTTTATAGAACAGACAAAGGGAGGACACATTTCGACGATGGCGAAGTGGCTGCAGTCAAGCCGCCAGATCAGTACCTATCACATTACAGACTCTCCTTTGGAGCCAGTCAAGAACACTGAGGAGAACGGTAGGCGCACCTGACCATAAATGGCAGCAGTACTCCATGCACGGACGGATGGTTGACTTGTATATATGCAGGATGGATTCAGGTGGAAAAAACATCCTGGATAGACATAGTGACCCAACCTTCTTAGCAGTAGATTTTGCTATGGATTCAATGTAGTGGTTCCATTTGAGGTTTGAGGACAGGGTAAGTCCGAGGAGGCGTAGTGTATTACTCTCCGGGAGAATCGTTTGGTCCATGCTTATGGGAGGCAGGAGAGGTTGCCTGTAATGGTTGACAGACAACAGCTTGGTCTTAGATGAATTGAAATTGACCAGCCACTTCTTGCCCCAGTTCACCACAGAGTGTAGATCCCGCTCAAGTTCAGCAGCGAGATTATGTCTGTCCGCCACGACAGGTTTCTTACTGGTGCGGTAGTATATCGTAATGTCATCTGCGTAGATGCCTAATTGGGACTTGATCTCATCTGGGAGGTCATTCATGAAAATAGGGAAGAGCGTCGGGCCCAGAATAGAGTCCTGTGGGACACCAGCATTCGTGCTGTAGGACGAAGAGGCACACCCATTCAGAACGACCTTCATTTTGCGGTTATTTAAGAAAGATTGGATTAGGTCAAGCAGGCGACCGGTAAAACCGTAACCCCGTAGTTTGCATAGGAGGCCAGAGTGCCAAACCCTGTCGAAAGCCTTGGAGATGTCCAGAGCAACCGCGCGAGCCTCGTCAGACTCCTCAAGGGCCTGTAGCATGTACTCCGTTACGATTGTTAGCAGGTCGGCCGTGAACCTGGCAAAGCGGAATCCATATTGCCTGTCGGAGAACAGTTTGTGGGCGGTAAGATGATGAACTATTTCAGCATTGAATACTTTCCCGAATATCGGTAGAAGACTGATAGGGCGATAGTTGGAAGGGTCCGAGTGTTCACCACAATTCTTAAATACAGGAACGACTGAAGAGAACTTCCATCATGCAGGAAAGCAGGAAGAAGAAAGACAGTAGTTAAATAGTTTAGAGAGGACAGGGAAAGTTCAGGAGCAGACCTCTTAAGGACTATCACCGGGATTCCATCGTCTCCACACGCCTTATGGGGGTCGAGTTTTGAAATTACTCTGGATACTACTGTCGGGGTAACATATACGTCGTGCAATTTGGCCTCAGTTCTCATAGGGAAGTCGGGTGGATGTACTCGGGACGAGTCGAATGTGGAATTGGATGAGAATCTGTGGGCAAAGCACTCAGCTTTGTCCGCAGATGACGTGAGAACCTCAAATCCATGGATTAAAGGAGTTATTGAGGATTTCCTATTGTTGAGCACTCGTTTACAAATCCTCCAATAGTCCTTGGAGCCGGACTTGCGGTCAGCTTGTGCTGTCGCATTCTCTCAGCAAACAACTGTTTGGCGGCATTTAGGGTTCTCTTTCACTCATTGCGAGCAGATGTGAACAGGCGCCTATTGTGATCAGTTGACTGTCTCCGGAATAGACGGAAGTAATTGAACCTGTGGGCAATGGCTGCTGAGCAGGCCGGAGAGAACCAAGGAGTATCAAAATTTTGTTAGAAACAAAAGAGAAAGGAAAGCAACTGTTAGGTAATATCAGAGTTTTTATGCTATTGATTGCTGGATAAGTTGCTCCCAGATGAGGAGGATTGAGGGAAGGGACATGTGGTTATACAGAAGGCTACAGTGAAACCTCAAAGTTTAATGGTTAGCAAACTTATCCCGCTAAAATAGTTACGAGCCTTACTGGGTATCTCATATATCGGCCTTGTGGCACATTTAAATTACGCTTAGAAAATCACTATGCATAAGGTTACTGAACAATGAGGAATTTTTGCGGAAGATGGAAATGACAAGAAGATTGTGCTTACTCTTAGAAGCAGACAGGAAATAAGATTGAAAAAGAGGCTTGGAGAGATTGACACTTGCAAGGAATAATGATTTCTTTTTTCTTCAGGTTCCGTATCCTTTCATAACTTAATGATTGTTTTATAAGGCTGGCATACATTGCAATAATCTAATGTTTCCACCGTTTAAATAGAGAATAACGGTTGCAGTTGCTAGTATCATAGATTAATAAATATTACATTAGTACATTCTTTCTTTGTGTTTTATCTGGAAAGCATCTGGGTGACACTCCAAGAGAAAACTTAAACCAATCGAGTTGAAACTTGTCAAAATCTTTTTTCCGACAAGGGAGTCCATCCGGCAGCTTCATGTTTAACCGTGTATGCTGGAGTCAATATCATGAACCTTTTTATTTCTTTTAACATCTATTTATTTTATATTATATCTTATTAGAGCATAGTATATTATAATTAATCTTCAGATCATATATCGCTACTATTGTGTAGATGAACACACCTCTTCAGAATATGATTTGAACGTGTCCAAACAGCATATATACTGACGCCAAGAATCATCCCTAGACATACGTAGAAAGTTAGTAGGGAAAACATGGAGGAAACCCTAAAAAGCTTAAAAATCGCGCCGAAGGTATTGGCAAGAAGGTCCTGAGTCATGTGGGATGTGCTGTTAAATACCGAGGAGGAGGCCAAAAAATTGGCGGGCAACATCTTGACGGCGAAAAGAATCCGGATAACAACTGAGTATTTGGGTACCCGTAGGGCCCGGATTACTATTCACGGAGTGCCCATAGAAATAGGATGTGATCATGTGGGAGGCTTTTTTTTTTACTATTTGGTGATGTCGACGAAGTTTCTCGCATAGTAAGCAAAGCAGGTGTCCCGACAGAGGACATCTGCATAAATATTACCGTGGATCGAACAAACTTCCTGAGGGTCCCCGACATAACAATATGTCGAGGAAAGAAACTGTTTGTAGTTGTAGAAGGCCGTAAACCTCATTGTCGGGCTTGAGGGGCGGTGAGGCACATGTATAAAACGTGTCCCGGAAGAAAACCCGACGGAGAACCGGTCTCCCCAGCAATACCGCCGGTGAGAAGAAACACCGGTCAAAGCGGAAAAATACCCGACAAAAAGATAAAGAAAAAGCAACTGGAGGTAGTTAGGAAGGTTGGGGAAAGTGGATTCCCTTCCTCCACGGTAGGAGAAGTTACCATCTCCTTCAAAAAAGAAACATCAAAAAGAGGTGAAACATAAAGAAGAGCAACAACAATTATAACAACAACATCAACATCAACAACAGCAATAATAACAGCAACAAAAGCAGCAGCAGCAGCATTAACAGAAACAAAAACAAGTACCAGAAGATCAACATTATATGGACTATGATGAAATGCCTCCATCACGATCTTCGTCTTTGAAAAGGTGAAGGGGGAGGAAGACGAAACTGCCCCCAAAACGGGGAAAGTAGATGTGGAGAAACTTGGCAGGACAGAACGGAATTGTCACCAAGGCCCAGTCCGCTCCTGCATCACCAGTCAGGATAAAAATGCAACGCGGAGGAGTCATTCTGTCTCCACAACTAGAGCTTTTTCTAGGCTTTCCCCCACACCCTCTCCATAATGGAAAAACCATCTTTCCAACCCTTTTCCCAAACAGAAACTCTTCCCTCCCAATTAAAAACCCCCTCCACTGAAGTGACTCAATCTGCCCCTGAAGCAAAAAAGGGGGGGGGAAAAAAAACAAAAAACAAAACAACAAACCCTTTCAAGGGAGCGGACATTTGTAAAGTGGATAAGTTGGTCTTAGAGAGGGACCTTTCTTCTCAGAAGAAAGCCCCCTTAAGGCCATTATTCAAGTTATTTGAGATTGATGGTAAGTCAATCGAGAACCTAGCAAATTTCCCAGGTGTCCCCGGGGTGCTTACACTAATTAGAAACACCAGGGGTAATTTAAAAGCCTGGAATTTTTGCGGGGGCTGTCGATGCTATCCAAAAATAAGAATGGTCCAGACGGGCACAAAATACCTACAGATATTGTCTCATTTTTGTCCTGGCATGGTCCCTGTAATTCTCCACTCCTCTCTTTACAGGGCCTTAAAACTAACGTTCGTCACGGACGTCGGCGTTATTGTCCAGGGCGGACGTATTACGTTTGATATTGGTTCTGGAATTCTTGGACAAACCGTCGGGGTCCCTACTGCCATTGATTTCCGCTCTGTATGTGACTAGGAATAATCTTTCTTTATTTCTTTACAGGTTTAAAAGATGTCAATTAAGTTAGCCTGTCTGAATGTGAAGGACCTTAGTGATCGGAGTAAGGCTGTCCGCCTGCTTTGGAACCTCTTGTTCTTCGGTGTGGATATCGCCGCGATCCAAGAGACTCACTTTGTTTGCAAGGCCGATGCTTGTGTGCTGTCTCACGACTTTGTCGTCTATTCAGCATATGGGAACCGGCTGACCAGAGGAGTTTCTTTGCTGGTTAAGCATACCCTGAACGCGAAGGTGGATCTTGTCCATTCCGGCTGATCGTAGTCAATATTGCAATGCGTTTCGACTGGTTGCGGTTTATGCGCCCAATGTCCAGGAGGAGCACGTCTCGTTTTTCTTTGGCGGTTGGGGCCATTCCTGGTGGATTCAACGCGACTCGTCTTAGTACAGGACTGAAATTCTATCCTGGACCCCAAGTTGGATAGAGGGCGGAGAGCTAGCGGGAAGGCACGTGATCGTAGCTTGGACGATCCCATCAAAAGTACTGGCTCGTCGATAGATACTGGCTTGATCACAAGGGTGGGAGAATGTGGACATGGGCTAATAGTTGACCTTTTACCCTGGTGGTTGGCTACCTAGATAGAATGTTAGTTCGTGAACTCGACATAAATATTTTAGATTGTTCTACATTCCACTGGTTAGGCTACTCGTACCACAAACTCGTTTGTGCCCGGGTAGATTTAGAAAATAGGCCTAAAATGGCTGGTTATTGGAAGTTCAACGTGTCCTTACTGGACAGGCGGGACTTCCAGCACCAGCTAATTAACTTAGTGCAACGGGAGTTAACTGGGGGAGTCATTGGGAATAAGTGGTGGGAGAATCTTAATAATAGTATTACGTATTTCACCACCAAGTTAAGCAAACGGCTCAAACAAGATAAGGCTGACAAGGTGAAGACACTTAGAACTAATTACACCCGAGCGGAGTCTGGTGAGGATCCCCTAGAGATAGCCGTAGCTAAGGAGGCCCTGGAGCGTTCGACTAGCTTGCGTTACATGGCTCAGGTAATTAGACATAGGTTAAGCAAGATGTCTTTCAAACCTGTGTACATGGGCGCAGAACTGCGCAAGGAAGAGATTTACGGCGAACGGTACATTCGAAAGGTTCGAGAACCAGAAGGACATAGTCTTCGGTCGACTGACGATATGTGCGAGGCGTTTCGGTGGCATTTATAGATCGTGTTTACCAAGGAGCCTGCTCTCCATGATAAGGATCTTCGCAGCTATTTAGCTAACTTCCCCAGGCTTTTGCCGGCTGATGCATCTAGCTGCGTGGGAGTGATTACGGAGGGCAAAATCTACACGGCTTTGAAGAAGGTCGGCAGAGGCAAATCGCCGGGTTTCCATGGTTTGCTCCATGAATTGTACTTGAGGCTGTTGCACATATTTTTCCCGATTTGGACTGTCGTGCTCAGCAACAGGTGATAGGGACCAAGATTTACCGCAGCAAGTTGTCCGGCTTGCGGTTAGGTGCCTGGAAATGTGTTACCCTCTCGGGGCCCTTCGACTGGACTACGGCTCTGTCCGCATTCTTGGAGTGTGGTATGAAGAAAGATTGCTCAGAAGTACTGGCAAAGGTCGGCGCGTCGGTCCAGATTTGGCATACAAAGATGTTGTCCTTAAAGGTTTTGACTGAGATGTGTGTTACATACGTCTTTCTCATTATTCTTTACCGGTTGTCAATACTTCCACTTTGTAAACGACGTAGGGAGGCGATCGAGCGTTTGCTATTCTGCCTTTTGTGGAGAGGACGCAAACATCACGCCGCCAAGTGTGTCTGTCCAAAGTCCGTGTCATGGGGGGTGGTCTGGGAATGCCGCACTTGATGGGCCACAAGGTCACTTCAAGGTTGGTTTTTCTCAGGCATACGATTTTGGAAAACTCTTTGCTTGCGGGGATAGTGAGGAACATGTTCCTTAGCCTTACGATCACTCCCCACCATTTTGAGGCGGTGTCGTAAGCCTCGAGGTCGCTAGAGTTTTCTCCTCGAATATCTGGCGGCCTTGCGAGTCATTCCACGGTATAGTGATCTTTCTCAGCCTAGGCGAGTCTTCTATCGTGGATTAATGGAGAGTCTCGCCAATGATTCATTAGTTGATGTGCTCCGCTTTTCGAAGGATGAGTTTTGATCGTTCTGGTCTTGGGCGCGAGATGCCGATTATCTCACCAAGTCTGGGTTCTCGCTTACCTGGCGATTGGTTCGGAATCGGTTGTCTCTCAATGACAAGCTTTTCATGTCGGGCCTGGCGGATTTGCCAGATTGTGAATGCTGCAACCTTGGATTGGAAGAAATGGCTTCGCACGCCTTCTACCATTGTTCGCGGGTTTCCCCCTATGACTGCTCATATCGCGTTTCATGAGCTTCTGCTCATTGATCGTGCATTCGCCTGTGAAAATGTGTCACCCCCGTTTTCTGGGATGAAGCGTATGGTGTTTCTGTCGCTACTGGCCACAGATTGAATGGTGATATGAACCACGCGAAAGGAGGAAGTCTTGCGACGTCAGCGTCATTCCCATCAGGATCTGATCCGATATTTTGAGCATCAGCTCAAAATGAAGATTAGAACTGATTGGAAGCCTTTGACTTCGACAGCCTTCAGCAAAAGGTGGGTAAATGTGGCGATCCTGGTTTGCATGAACGAGGGTAGCCTTGATTTTCTCTTTTAGATCTGCTAGTTGCTACGGCGTTGATTCCTTTGGAAGCCTCCCCTGGTTAAGATGGCTCTCTTTTGTGTACCTAGTTAATGTGAATGAATCTGTTCCAAAGCCTGTACCAGGCTTTCTCTTTTGCTATGATTCAAGTAGAGATTCCCAACCTCCCCAGTTTGTTTTGGCCTCCTTTTGTCTCGGGTGGATCAGCTTTTGATTTTCCCATTTCATTAATTCCCCCCCCCCATCCTATTAGCGAGTAAGTTTCTTGATTCCTCTATTCGGCGAAATACAGCGGCCACTCTTTTTTAGGAATGGACGGGTTTTACTAACATTGTTTATAACTTTAGTTTAAAATTTGTTGTATTTTTACTTTGTTTTGGGTTCATCCCCCTGCCATCATTTCATCTTTCATTAAATGTTTTAAATATTTTATATTATTGTATATAAATGCATTTTTACTGCCATGGGTTTGTTTTCCCGCCTTTATTAGGTGTTCTTCTAAGTTTGTGGTATTGTGGTGTATGAAGGATTGGAAGGTGATGGATTGTTTCTTGTGGTGAATGCGCAAATTTTAATGAGTGAATGGGTCGTGATAGTGTTTAGCTAGGTATACGATAGCTAGTGAGTACCATCCTTTACCCCTCCGCTTTCGGCCTTGTGCATTAACTCAATGTATTTTTACATGAATAAATATTCAGACGTAGAAAGCTAGTGAGAGTGAGCTGCTAGCGAGCTTATTTATTGACTACAGCAAGACTACCTCGCCTCCAAATGACATTATATGTCATGATTGTTTTCTTTTCATTCAGTGCAACGAAGACATAACAGTGATGACGAGGATTCGAATTCACACGGAAAAAAATAAACCTCTTTCACGTTGCATAAATAGCTGGAAAAAAATCACAATTCACAGAAAAATATATTGTGGGGTTCGTATATATTCATAACGCGTGGCAGAAGATGATATACTTCAAGTCTGTATGACATACTTTTTTTTTTTCGAAAAAAACAACAAATTTTTCTTACTAGTTAATGACTACTTGTACGGACATAATATACTATGAACTTATTGAAGATATTTATTGAGCAAGAGCAGGAGAGATTGTTACAACAAATGCAGGGAGAGCAGATTGAATATCGGAAACAGATTTAAAACAAACATGGAAAAGCAGCAAAAAGCAATGTGTCAATATGATTTTGAACTGACTCAGTAGCTAATTAGTACATTTAATTACGCCCCAGAAGAAATTATTGCTTGCTTATCGAACTTCACGAGATAAGAAGCCATTTTCAGAGAATAATTTCGAGGATGATCAGATGAAAGAAAATACGTATTTTGTTACAAAATATTACTCCGCAGACATGAAAAGTATCGGAATTTCATTTTGTCAAATAGTCTAGAAAAAATGTCATTTAACGAAACAGTGTCGATGTTATCATTTTTAAAAAAGAATTCACATTTTTCTACATATTGGCAGTGCACGAAAGTTACTAAGAATGAAGATGATTTTGTAACGTATGCCGGTAAAGTCAAACGTGAGTGCATGAAAATTGAACTGGTTGAACTATTCACAGACAGATTTAAATGTCTAATCTTCGTTAAAGTTCCGACATCAAGTAACGATACGGAAATACGCACTCGAATTCATACAAAATTTGAATAGGATTCAAACTTAACGATACAGATTGTTGAGGAAGATTTTGTTTTTTTAATCAGTGCCAAAATATTTCATGATATTTCACGTTACAAATCGATCAAAATGGCAAGTCAAATGTACAACTGGTTCGAAAAACGACAGAGAAATCTAAGAGAAAAATCTGAATAAAAAATATTTGCAACTTTAGCTCATATTATGGAGCCTGATTTAATTTAGAACAGAATGTCCTTTTAAAACAAAACAAAAAATACTAAAATATAAAATGTTTTAATTGTGGAAAAAGTGGATCCCAAACGAAGCAACTAAAAATCGAAACGCAAAAAAAAAAAAAAATAAAAAATTAAACAAATTCACTTTCCAAAAGTAGTGCTACCAGCTAAACTAATGGAAACTTCAAATAAGACAAAATTCGCTGCAGTAAACATGAATAACGCTACGGTGAGGAGACGGGTAGCAATATTATAATTATTAATGAACATAATTGACAAACTTAAGTTGAGAAAACCGACAAAGTTATCAGAAGAATATAGTGCAACCAATTATTTTTTTTTTTTAACAAATTACGTGTAACAACGTTTTCGCGGGTAAGACTAAAAACGCAGATGCTTACATATTAAAAAGTTCAAATTGAAATTACTAAGTGTCGTCTGGCTGAAATTGTTTGAAATAGAATCAGCTGATTAATTCTGTGGAAAAGTTAATTGCTCTTCAAAAAAAGAAAAATTATTACAGCTACAGGAAGTCTGAGTAAGCTAAAAATATTAAATTCACGAATATTTTCTATAAGGATTTGTAAAAATGTAAAAAAAAAAATTGAAGAGCATTTTTTAATTTAAAAATAAATGTTTTTAGGGCGAAAATATACTTTTTGTTGTATTAGTCTTTTAACACTGAACTTGATAGGTTAGAAAACCGGAGTTATTGAAAAAATAGATTATTCGGAATGATAGTTTATATCTGAAAGAAAAACAATAAGATTCGTTAATGTGCAGATCTTTCAACTGCCTCCTCTCATGTGTATATCAGCTAACATTCCTAGAGGATATATTTGCCAAAATAAATGGTGGTAATTTTTGTCTGAGGCATATCTTCGAATTGAAGTAGATGAAAAATGCCATAAGTAATTGACTATTAATACACAAAATAACTATACAAGGTTAAAAGGTTACCGTTCTGTGTATTAGTAGCTCCATGTATTTTCTAGCAAATAATGGATACTGTATTGACTGGACTAGAGAGTACTGACACTTACCTACATGCCCCAGTTATTAACAGTGCGACAAAAATACAGGACGTAAAACTGATTCAACAATACAGAGACTACATGATTGCCGATTCAGTATCAGTGAAGAAAAATTATTTACGGATAAAATTAAATATTTCGGTCAGATAATCGACGGTGGTGCAGTGGATATCGACTCGGAACGACAAAGTGGTGTGCCGAGTTCGAATTCCAGTTAAATTCCTTGCATTCACTTACACACAAATACTCTTGGGAAAGGTATTAATCCGTCTCTTCCCTCCAGTTATGGGTTAAAAAATAGGACAGACTGGCTTCTATAGCCTTGGCTGGCAATCAGTCTACCGCAGACAGCAATGGTAACCTACTGAGGGATAATCTTCTGCCCAGTCAGTCATGTCTTTTACGAGACATGATCGCCCAAAGCGTGTATCATGTATGGCAATTAACTGACTGACTGAATCGACGAAAAAGGAAGAAAACCAGATTCCACTTAAAGAAATGCCTAACCAGGACAAATTTCCTGACTCTACAATGATTTCTCCTATTAGGAATTTATTGTAATATTTATGTTCCAGAAATGTACAAATTTCAGGCACCACTAAGTAAATAACTCAAGAAAATACGAAATAGAATTCGTTGGCAGAATGTCAAAAAGCTTTTGAAGGAATTAAAAAAAACTATGAATTTCATAGATATCGCTAACACATTACGACATACTGTGACAAATAATAATAGCGTTGGTCGTTAGCGAATGTGGCATAGAAGCGGTAAATGACGGTATAGTGAATGCAGACGCCTACGCTTAAAGAAATTTGATAAATACGAAAAAATGTTAATCAAATTGAAAAGAAAGCGATTGCACTAATTTTTCTTTTAAAGAATTTTCAAAGAATAATATTAGGTAGAAAATTCGTATTGCTAACGGATAATCGTTCATTTCGGCTCTATGAAGGGATTCCCATGCATTCTGCAAACAGACTATTGATTAGTTAGCGTGACTTAACCCAGAGTGTTGTGAGTTCAATACCTGTCTACAACAGTGGTAAACAAATAACTAAGAGAATTGAGTTAAAAACGATAAATACATGGCATATGGAAGTGGCATCGCATATGGAATGAGACTAATATACTCCAGTGATCGGAATAATGGGTTTGGTTCAAAATTCCTAGCATCTGAAGAAGGTCGGAGTATACAGCGAAACGTCTTAAACCTGTCAATAAAGACGTTGACAATCGTCTAAATAATGTTTGAATGTTGTGATAAACTTGTTACATTCTAGTTGACCTAATTCTAAATGTTACAATAAAAAGCAAAAAAAAAAAACGTGTTAATGATAAAATATAATTGATTTTTTTACTTTGTTGAAGATGTTTTCGTTTAGAACATTTTAAGCAATTAGGATTAATAGTGTTTTAGAACTACAGTATAACCCAGTTATAAGAGACCCATATATAAGAGAAGCCGGATATAAGAGCGATTTTCTTTGGTCCCAAATTATAGCCTGTGGTAATGTATATAAAATTGACAAAACCTGGATATAAGAGAAGTAATACCCGGTCCCTGGTACTCTCTTATATCCGGGTTACATTGATAATCAACACAGACTATGTCGTAATAATAATAATATTGACATAGAAATGTACAGAGACGTGGGGCGTATTAATCCTACGCAATAACTCTTGAATGACTTTCGTCAAATGATAACGTTGGAATTAAAAAAGTTTTCAATGTTATTACACATTATCTCTTAGCTGGGCCTTGTACACAATTACTTCATATCAGCAAGTTTTTTTTATTTATTAAACAATGTTGGGTTTTAAGAATAATACTAGCGAAACTACCGCTTTAATCATATGAGTCAGTTAAGTGTCATCCGCGATGCGTATTTGGGCAATCATGTCTTTTGCGACCCATGGCTGACTAAGAAAAATATTTTTCCGCAGTAGGTTGCAATTTCATTCTTAGGACCCAATCTGTCCTTTTATTTAACCCATAGCTGGAAGGAGAAGAGAGGGATTCATACATTTCCCAAGGTTATTTGAGAGTATGTGAATGCAACAAATTCAACTGGAATTCGAACTCGGCTCTCCGATTTTCTCCTTCCCAGCCGATATTCACTGCACCACAATGCACATCGCGTAGTATTATTAAACGAAAAAGAACAGTTAAAAATTAATGAAGGATGCGTTTTTGGGCGATCATGTCTCTTTCAAACCATGACTGACTAAGAAAAAGATTTTCCCGGAGTAGGTTGCCATTTCTTTCAGTAGTTGACTGGTTGCCAACCAAGGCTATGTAACCAAATCTGACCTGCAATTTAACCCATAGTTGGAATGAGAAAAATGTATTAATATCTTTCTTTTGGGTATTTGCGTGTAAGTGATTGCAAAGTATGGATGTTCATTGTGGTGCAATGGATAGCGACTCAAAATGAGAAACCGGAAATACCTTTGAGAAAGCTATGAATACATCTCTTATCGCTCCAGCTATGGGTTAAATAGCAAGAAAGATTGGATTCTATAGCCGTGGTTGGTAACCACACTACCGCATAAAGAAATGGCATCCTACTGTGAGAATGTATCCTGGCTAGTCAATTATGGATCGAAAGAGACATGATCGCCCATGCATATATCCCGTATAGTCCTTAACCTACTGACTATGATTACACTTGTCTGATTTTACAGTGTATCAAATGCAACTTTGGATATTACGAAATCTGAGTGCTGGCGTTAAAAAACGAGAAAGTTAGTTGTTGCTTAATTTGAATTAATGTTAAAGCTCAGTATTGAAAAAATGTTCTTTTACTTAAAAAACATTTGAATTCTGTCATAGTAAAATAGTTTGGGAAAGGCATTCACATTTGTTAAAAAAAGCGAACTATTTTATCTTTTGGGGAATGTGCGTTGGTTTTTGAGGAAAGCAGTAATTAGTGAAGCACTACAGAATTGCATAAGGCAAATCAAATTTTTAAAAATAAAGTCCATAGTCAAGTTCCATTTTTTTTTGTTTTGTAGTTTAAACCTTTCAGGTTTTATGAGTGTTTTTTTATTTTGTTTTTAATTTTACAATCTCACATTTTCTATCATTTTTTTGCTTATTTTTTTATTAGTTTACTTCCCACTTTTCTACCTCGATTTCGTTTAAGCTAGTCTCGCTGATCATTCTCTGTGAGTCCCGCTTCAAAAGATTTATTATGCAAAATACATAATTTTTTAACATAGCCAGTGTTTTTTTGGGGGGGCGGAACAAAAACTGAGGCTGGTCATTAATAACTATCCTTTACCTAGCTAATTTGATTCACGACCCAATCACTTTTTACAATTTCCCATACAACATGAGGACCCATTCATCGCTAATCAATCCCCCATAATACCTTACACATTCAGGGATCCTAAAAAAAAGGATACTCCCTACATTAATTTTTAAAATTATTTTTATGTACAATATATCTACAAAAATAGATGATAATTACACGTAAAATGTAATGAAGTGCGACAGGGGGGTACATGAAACAAAAACCCAAACAAAATTTCAATTTAATATACAAAATAAATAAATTGATGTTAGTGAGTCCAAGCCTTACTTGGAAGACAATTTACAATCAATGGCATAAGTACATCTCTGTATTTCTGTAAGCTTGCGTCTTTCATTTAATTTTATATCCATTCCTTTTTATTGTATAATTTTTAATCCGATTCAAAGAGCAATTCTCTCTTTTCAAAACTTACTTTCTATTTATTTTCTATTGTTAAACGGTTTTCTTTATTCTATAACTTTCGTAAAATTATTAATTTACTTAGCTTATTTTTAAGACAGCACCAAAGCAATGTGGAGAAATTAGGTTACGGTAATGCTGAAAGTATTAAGTGCTTAGCGGTTTTATCAAATGCCATTCAATGTCTTTACATTTTAGACATCGGCGAGCAGCGTCTGTTAGATTTATGTAACAATCTAACGCCCTATGTCGGCAACTTTATACTCAGACTGTATTCTGAACTTAGATTAGTCTGGAATACGGTCGCGATAAAGAGAGCAGGCTGAAAAGATCGACTGTTGTAGTCTGCACGTGACGGTAAGCGCCCAACTCTCTTCATTTAAAAAAACTTACAAATTTTTAATAAATTTTTTATCACGTCTCTATTTTTCCTCGTCCTCTTTTTTTTTTTTTTGTCATCCGTTTATTTCTTCTCTTTCAGCATTTCTTCTCTTTCTTTTACTCGTCTGTTTCATTCGTTAATTTTTCACTGATCTTTTTTCGTTTAATAATACTAAGGGATGTGCAGTGAATATTGGCTTGGAACGAGGAAACCGGAGATTTGAGTTCACATTCCAGTTGCATTCACCGACTCTCAAATACCCTTTGGAAAGTTATGAATCCGTCTCTTTTCTTTCCGGCTTTGGATTAAATAAGAAATGAAAACCTACTTTTGCTTAGTCATGGATCGAAATAGACATGATCGTCCAAATGCGCATCGCATATGGCACTTAACTGACTCATTATATATATATATATATATATATATATATATATATAATTAAAGCGGTAGTTTTGTTAATAATATTTCCTACTACGGGAAAATTTTCTGTCTAGTCAGTTATGTCTCTTTCGAAACATGGACACCAAAGCGTGTATCACGTATGGTACTTAACTGACGGAATACTATTTCTGTTATTTATTTCATCCAAAAATATTTAAATACTCCCCCGATGATTAATGTAAAGACTTAACAAGCCAGTAGGCGCTATATCAAATAGCGGTATCTTCTTTTATGTGCTGTATCAGTCCAAGACGCTGATGATGAATTGTCTTCACTACATCCTGTCCTTTGTAAATTTTAGGCAGTTTTGTTCTCGACTATTTCTGTAAGTTTCTGTTCTTTCATAGATTTACACAACATGTTATGTAAATTACTTGATGCTTTCTCATTTTCCTTTGCGTTTGATGTGTTCTTTGAGTGTCAAATTTGTCAAGTCTATTTTCCCCGTCGTGTGTCCATGTAAAATATCATTCTGATTGTCTTCTTCTTGTTGCAAATTCCATTAAAACTTCCTCGTTTTTCTGTCAATGGCATCTGCAATATCACTCTGCCACATTCCCCTTCATCTGTGAAGAAGTTCTCCAGCATTTACTGTCATGTAAGAGAATAGATATTACATAATAGTTTAGCTTTATTTGCTTTCCTTTTAAAGAAAGTTATCCTGATTCTCAATACGTTGTTTTGCAAGGCATCTTCCGCAATTCTAATGCGCCTACGGATTTCACATTTGCTTTGTCTGTTTTAATATTTTTCAAACGAAAAATTAAAAATCCAAGGAGTGTGTCCCTTTCTTAACAGGTTCTTCACGCCGACACCAAAAATTTCCGCGGCCGATCGATAGTCGATCGCTTTTTATAAAGCTGGGCTCTGCCCATTTTTTGTTCGTTTGAACGCAAAGCCGGTTTGTGTGGAAAGCCGACAAAATCTGTCCCTTGTTCATATTGAGAATGGCATCCAGCGGTGGTGGTAGTGAAGTACGTTGGGTACAACTAACATTCTCAAATGACCAATATCGAATCATCTTTTTGGTCAATTTCTCTCCTGAATTGGTCGCCTCTTACTACGGCTCGAGTGGTGTGGAACGTTTATCCGACTTTCCCGAAATCCACAGGAGTTTTTTCATTAGTCATCTGACCAACCCAGTCTGATTCTCTCCTGAATTACTTGCCTCTTACCATTGCTAGACGGCCGTGGTCTAACCCAAAGGCCAAATTTTAATTATGGATTCAAAATTTATTTATCATCAAATCTTTGATATGTGGTCGTTTTACACCTGTGTTTTATCATTTCACTCGCTGTAAGAAATCTTCGAGGAAAAAATTATATATTTCTTTTAAATTTTCAGTGTCGCAAAATTCCATAAAGAAATGTAAAAAAAAAACATTTTTCTGGGAATTTCATTTCTCTTTCAGACCATGTGTGGCTCTTCCTAGTTGTCATAAAATCCTTATTCCTGGGGAAAATCTATTTCAAATATAGCCCATTTACCGCTATCATCAATAGTCGTTAATTTTTTCAATAACAGAGAGACTCACTTTCTGCGATAATGGGTCTTCCGAACTTTGTGATAAAAATCATTTATCCAAATGTGTAGCCATCACTCAAGAGTCATAAAAATTTTATCTATATTACTTGATGGATTCTTAGAATATACTTAATCTAACACACCTAGAAGAAGAAAGAAAAAATATTCAATTATTATCTCTTCTCCTTCTCTTCTTCTCTTCCCCCTTTCTCAGTACCAGAAATAGTGTTAAAAAAGTTTATTTGCAGTATGAAGTTTAAAAAAAATAGTATGACAAAATCTAGGCAGTAAATTAATTCTTAAAAGATCATTTGTTTATATTATAATTGCAATGAAAATGCATATTTATATAAAACTTAGTAATAATAATAATAGTAAGAACAATTCCATTGGACTTTAAAATACATATAGACAGAACAATCAAAATTGGAGCCCTTGGATTGACTGGAAAAGTTTCAGATGCACTCAGTGAAGGTAATGCCCGGAAGCGCATGCCTTACAGAGTTACAAAAAATTTACTTACAAGTAAAGCTCACACAATTTGTATGTATAATGTCTGTGGTTTAAGTTTTTTCCTTTTTAGATTAATCAGTGGAAAATATGAAGCCATGTCTGATCTTAGCTCTCTGGTGTGGAGCCGGAGGGAAATATCTATGCAACAGAAATAAAACTATAATAATAATAATAATAATAATAATAATAATAATAATAATAGTTGAATGCATAAGAATGACAAAAATTTAATTTCTGGCAGCTGCTTAATTTTTTCTGTTGGGAAGATAATCCAAAATGTCTCAGCTAAAGGAAAGTAACCCAGATTAAATCTCCACTAACTCTATTGATAATTCAAAGAAGATTATTCTGTCTTTAAATATTTAATGTAATTTATTGGCTTTAAATTGACATTCTAATCGATTTTATTTAATCTCTTTTGTTGTTAACGTTTACTCGGCTTAGCAAAGGAGGCACAATTTCAAATGTTTGAAAAATAGAGGAAAGAAGACTGCATTTCACCAATCGTCTAAATGGAATGAGCTACTCTGCTTTGAAAGTCAATTAGGGTGTGAATTGTTTCCTTTACCTCGTCTCAATCTGCAATAGCTAGAGTTGGAGAGATATACACTACTTTTTTTGTCTAGCCTTCTACCTTTACAGAAGAATAATGACTCTTCAGAACTTTTTACCATTTATAGCTTTAAGAAATCTTTGTTTCTTTATTCTCTCTTACAGTCACTGTTTTCAAATCCATCTCACTTCATTAGATAAATTTCCCGCTGCTTTCCACTACCCGGATTGTCTTCGTTATGCTCACTGAGTTTCAAATTCCTCAAACCTACTTTTCTTCTATGTTACAGAAATTTAATCTTTCTCTTTCTGGTTTCTATCATAAACCTTCATTTGGTTCCTATTGTCCTAAAAACCCATTGTTGCTGATTCATTCCATTCATAGTATACTCAGCAATCATTTGTAGAACAATATCACTGCTGTATCAAGTCTCTTCTTCATCTACGAACAAATTAACTTACATCCACTGCTTTATAGAATGACTGATATTAAGTATCAGTTAAGTAAGTATATATATTTACTTTTAACGAAAGAGCGTTATTTATTCCATATATGCTACTTCTCCACAAAAAACCGCATTCCGTAACCCTCTACAATGATGTGCACTTGAAGCTTATACAAGTGGATAATAATATGAAAATATATTTTTATTTGTTAATTTTTGGTTAATTTTTGAAACATTTCTTTTGGTATTTTAATACGCTTTCGGGTTTGTGTCTGATATTTACAGTCGTCTGTTATAACATTTCCCAGATTTTAAATTTCTCTGTTTGCTTTAAAAGTGAAAACATATTTTGCGATAAAAGATAATTCATATACTAAAACTCTGTATTTGACATTATGATTTTTACAAGATTAGTTAATCAAAACTTGAAATATCTCATGAAATATTATTTAACTTAATAGATTTTAGCCGAGACAGCTATCTTCTTCTGTAATGTAATTATAAAATGCATAACAGCATTCGTGTACATGCAGAAAGGAAGTCTGTTACCAATAGGATCTATCCACATGCATTTGTATTAAAAGGTTCTGAGGTAAAGGCGTTCAGGTTTTATGAAAGTGTTCTTATAACATAGGCTACTATTTTTTTCAAGACATTATAATTAAAATACTTTTTACAAAAAAAAAAAGAATTTTAAAAAAAATATATTACTTCACTTTATTTTGCGATTTCCATTAAAATGGAATTGTTCGATTTTCTAATTTATGGGATGAAATTCTTCTTCTAGTAAATCTGTACGGAATTCTCTATTGCATTTTACAAAAACAAAGAATCTTCTCTCAGAAATAGGACTAAAATGACACTTTCTGTAACTCAGTATTTAATCTGTTATATGCAAAATTTCAGTTCTTTTTCTCTATATTGTTGCATGCATTACATGAGCAGACCATATTGAACTAACCGAACATTGTTTAAGTTTTTGAATGTGAATATCTAATTTTCACTGTATTTTTTGTGTGGGCAAAAGACGAATATGTATTAACGACTTATTACATTTATTACTCTTTAGATGTTTAATACTTCAAAGGAGGTTGGAGAAAATAATGTAATTTATTGGCCTTAAATTATTATTCAAATCGATTTTATTTAATCTATTTTGAAGTCAATGTTCATTAGGTTTAGTACGATTATGAAAAATCGAGATAGAGATGCAGAAAACACAAAATAAAAGATGAAACTAACAAAGTGTTTGGAATAGAATCAACGCTCAAGATAGTAAGAAACAGGACAATGTCGCTAGTAACAAAGAAAATAATATTAGATACGTGTTGTCTAATATGGCAGTGAATGTTGGACAATAGCATCAAAGATCAAGGAAAAACTTGAAGCAACTGAAATGTGGTTCTACAGAAGGATGCTGCGAATATCATGCAATGATGAGATCTTAGAAAGAATGACAACGAAAAGGAAATTAATAGTGAGCATCAGGAAGAGACAGCTGAAGTTTCTTGGACATACAATGAGGAAGGACGGATTGGAGAACCTGATACTAACAGGCCAGATAGAGGGAAAAAGAGACAGGGGAAAGCAACGGATAACATATTTGAAGGACCTAATCAGGTGGATGACGGAACGAGGATTGCATGGTGTAACAGGAGGCGTGCTCAAAACCACCAGAGATAGGAAAACGTGGAAAGCCATGATCGCCTACGTCCTGAAGGCACAGGGCACATAGAAGAAGAAGAAACCGAACTAATTTTTTATGACTGTTTTGTTTATTTCTTCTTTTCCTTCAAATGTTCAACACTGGCATAATTCTATTTTTCATAATTTGTTTCTTCGTCTATTTTCCCGTTCCTTGTTTCATCGCTGCAATAAATGTTTGACTTGCATATCATTAGTTTTTAGTACGTTACTTTTTGTACACAAGACGAAGTGATGATTAATCCTGTTTAATTCTGATATATTTGACGAGGTCAAATTTGTTCTACAATATATTGTTAATTAGAAAAAGAGTGTTTTGTTAATTTCAACGCATCCAAAGTTAAACTGCTATTTATTAATTGTCTAAAAAGAACCATTCTGACTTCCATCAGAATGGCTAATACTAACACCCAGGAGAGAGAGACTCGTTGCGTCTCCTCACGCTGATATTTACCACTGATACGAAGTCGGATAATTATATCGATTCAATTGCTAGTTGCACTGCTTTGGAATGTTGGTTCTCTTTCACGTGCTAGACAATTCTTCCCACTCGGATCTGTTACATATTCATAAGTCTGCTATTTTCATGCTTAATATATTACTGCCAAATATGATCTTGTACTCCAGATATATAGTTAGAGATCTTATTAGAGATCAGATTCAAAGAATAATCTGCAGTGTCATTCGTCACTTTAGTAATATCTCAACTTAAGTTATTTTCTCTGTTGAACTCTTTTCTTTGGTACATAGAGTATACAATTAATAGCAGTACTTGTGGTACACTAGTTATCGACTCGGAACGACAAATCGGAGAGCCAAGTTCGAGTTTCAGTTGAATTTCTTGCATTCACTTGCACACAAATAATTTTGTGGGGGTAATTATTCGTCTATTCCTTCCAGTTATGGGTTAAATAATAGAACAGATTGGGTTCTGTAGCATTAGTCAGCAGTTAGTTTACAGCAGAAAGCAAAGGCAACCTACTTTCGGATAATCTTCTGTCCAGTCAGTGATGCCTCCTTCAAGATATGGTCGCCCAAAGCGTGTATCACTCATGGCACATCTGAATAACTAGATTAGCGGTAAGATCTCATCATTTTACAGTTATCTTGTCTCGGTCCAACCGCATGTTCAATGCTAACAGTTTATCTTCTCACAGTTCTTCATTTCTTGCTTTCAGATAAAGATTGTTATTAAAAAAATTAAAACTCAACATAAACTGTTATTTTTTGTTTTCCTAATTATTTTAGTGTTCCGTCTTTTTACTAATGTTTCTTTTTTTTATTTTTTCAAAATCAATACCCGATCTTCTTTCTGGTTTTGTTGTCTTTCTTGTAATGAAACGATTAGAAATATTAAAGTACGTTCGGATTTATTTTCTATTTATTAATTTTTCGTCATTGTAAAGACGTTGTTTTTAAAATGCAATCAATAATTTTAGTTCTTCAATGTTTTCAAGCGTTTCCACATTTTTCTGAAGTGCATGTTTTTTATTGTGCCGTAGATCTTGATGTGTAACACCATCAATTGATTTCAACATTACTGCTAGCATTGAAAGCATTTGAAATGAATTAGATTAAAGATAATCTCAATAGTTAACAATTAAAGCTTACGAGCCGTCCTTTGCAAAATAAAGTTCAAATGACTTAGTTATAACTGAAATTTGTTGAATAAGCTATGAGAATTATATAGAAAAATACACAAACCTGTTTGTCACCCATAGCATTGATGATAATATATGAACAGTATTCATTCAGGAATCTGATCATTAATTCTCGCTAAAAACAACTATCTTGTATCTCTATGCAATGTTTGAAAAATTATCATTCATTCATGATTTGATATGTAATCTAGTAATACCAATCTAATTAAGCAAGTTTTTTTTTTAATCATTTCACCCCGAGCAAGGCGGAAATGCCTCTGATGTGCAGGGGGCTACATAACTGTAAAAAGATTAATTAGAAAAGAGTGAAGAGTACAAACTAGTTAGAAAGGAGCAATAGAAAGCTGAGAAAGCAGGTGCGATGACAGATACATAGGTGGAGAGAAAGGGAAGGTTATACGGGGGTGGAGAGAGAGCTAGAATCCAGTGGTTAATAGATGAGTATTGACTTTGCATTTAAATTTCTGGAGGTTGTAGCCGTCAGGAAAGCAAGAATATGGGAGCGAGTTCCACAGGCGGGAAGTGCGAGAGAAGAATCTGCAGGAGTAGAATTGTCGTCTGCATTTGGCTAACCTGACTGTGAATGGATGGGGCCCAGTTGCCAGTCTGGATGTACGTGTAAACACCTGTTGAGGAGTCACCAGTGACTTAAGTTCGTCCGAGCAGAAGACATGAAAGTATTTATAGAACAGACAAAGGGAGGCCACATTTCGACGGCGGGGAAATGGCTGCAGTCGAGCCGCCAGATCAGTACCTATCACATTACAGACGCTCCTTTGGAGCCTGTCAAGAACACTGAGGATAACGGCAGCGGTGCCTGATCATAAATGGCAGCAGTACCCTATGAACGGACGGATGGTTGACTTGTATATATGCAGGATGGATTCAGGCAGAAAAAACATCCTGGATCGACATAGTGACCCAAACTTCTTAGCAGTAGATTTTGCTATGGATTCAATATAGTGGTTCCATTTGAGGTCTGAGGACAGAGTAAGTCCGAGGAGGCGTAGTGTATTGCTCTCCGGGAGAATCGCTTGGTCCATGCTTATGGGAGACAGGAGAGGTTGCCTGTAATGGTTGACAGACAACAGCTTGGTCTTAGATGAATTGATTTGACAAGCCACTTCTTGCCCCAGTTCACCACAGAGTGTAGATTCCATTCAAGGTCTGCAGCGAGATTATGTCTGTCCTCACACGACAGGTTTCTTACTGGTGCGGGAGTATATGGTAGTGTCATCTGCGTAGATGCCTACTTGGGACTTGATCTCATCTGGGAGATCGTTGATGAAAATAAGGAAGAGCGTCGGGCCCAGGATAGAGCACTGGTGGACACCAGCATTCGTGCTGTAGGACGAAGAGGCACGCCCATTCAAAACGACCTTCATTTTGCGGTTATTTAAGAAAGATTGGATTAGGTCAAGCAGGCGACCGGTAATACCGTAACCCCGTAGTTTGCATAGGAGGCCAGAGTGCCAAACCCTGTCGAAAGCCTTGGAGATGTCCAGAGCAACCGCGCGAGCCTCGTCAGACTCATCAAGGGCCTGTAGCATGTATGTTGTTACGGTTGTTAGCAGGTCGGCCGTGGACCTGGCAAAGCGGAATTTATATTGCCTGTCAGAGAAGAGTTTTTGGGCAGTGCGATGATGGACTATTTCAGTTGTTTGTCGTTTTATTGTACGCCTCTCTCTTTCAATGAATCCTGGGAGTATTGATATTTCCAGATCGCACTAGACCACCATTCGAACCCAGATATACAAAATGACTCTTTCTGATTTTAAGTCTGACCGCCTTTCTCTTTACCAGTTTCTTTAGAAATCCTATGTAGATTATATTTTTGCGTGTTTTGCAACACGACATTACTATTACTTCAACCCTCTTTTTTTCATTTAAACATAAATTGTTCCCAACTCAAGGCTATAGCGGAAGATATGGATTCAAGTTACAAGTCGTGTATTTTATGGATTTAAAAAAGAACCCACGACTAGAAACTCTAGTGTTTTCAGCCATTCTTATAATGTCTTCATCAGGTTATTATGTATAGACAACAGAACAAGTGTGGTTGCGTAAGACGAATTGAGACGGCACTGTGGATCCTGATTGGTCATCAAATCGCAAAATTCAAAATACGTCAGAGAAACGGTTTTTTCACAACTGAAAAAAAAACCATTCTGGAGCCACCCCACGTGACTGGATGGTCTCTAACCGGTCACGGCGGTCAGTCAGAGGAGGCGTTTTGCTGACACACATCTAAAATTTAACGGCACCTTGAAATCGATTTCGGAGATAAGGTCATGTCGACCTTGTTTTCTTTCTCTTTCTCGTTATCTATTTCAACAATTACTACTAGAACATTTTGTATAAACTCTTGATACTTTAACTTTCTCAATGATCATTAACTTCTACAACTTGTTATTCCTCCTTTTAATAAATTTCTATTTTAACATTCAAAATGTATATTTTGTTATTTCACTCTTCTACACTAATTCACACATTCAAACTGACAACCAACTTTCTGAAGAAAATGTTCTGATATAAAATTCTGATAATAATTTACCATAAAATCCTGTACACTGTAAGGAGTTCGGTTAAGTCTGACACAAGGCCGAATTAAAAAAAAACTTTAACCCTCACCCCCACAATTCAGAATCTGAAGAAAGAAGCGGCAAAAAGGCTCTAGGTGACAACCAGGATGATAACTAGTCTATTTTATCTATTGTGTGAAAATGAATTTTTTTATTATTTTTTTATTTATTTCGGCAGCATGCATTGTGTTTTATTAACCTATTAAAACAAGAATAAAGACACATATGCTCAAGTATGAGAGAAAGAAAATACAAAAAAGCAAAAGAAGCGAGAAAGAAAAGGTATTTTAACCCTCTAGGGCCATTCGTATCATATTTGATACGAATGGCCCTAGAGGGTTAAGTAGTAATTAGTGAGGGGATCTGTTTATTACTTCATAACAATATAGAACTGATCCACCACTTTATGACCAGTAGAAGCCTTAACCCTCTAGGGCCATTCGTATCATATTTGATACAGTATGAAAACAAGCCTTGAAATAAATATTTTCCTGAAAAATTTTTTAAGAGAAATATTTTATAAATTTCAAATGAAAGCAGTACTGACTGCTCAGTCAATGAATACCAAATGTTTCCTTATAGGGAAATAACAAATGTTTCCTTATAGGGAAATACTGTATCAAATATGATACGAATGGCCCTAGAGGGTTAAGTAGCAATTAGTGGGGGATCTGTTTATTACTTCATAACAATATAGAACTGATCCACCACTTTATGACCAGTAGAAGCCTTAACCCTCTAGGGCCATTCGTATCATATTTGATACAGTATGAAAACAAGCCTTGAAATAAATATTTTCCTGAAAAATTTTTTAAGTGAAATATTTTATAAATTTCAAATGAAAGCAGTACTGACTGCTCAGTCAATGAATACCAAATGTTTCCTTATAGGGAAATAACAAATGTTTCCTTATAGGGAAATACTGTATCAAATATGATACGAATGGCCCTAGAGGGTTAATGACAACTCGTTATAGTGGAAGGACATAAATAACACTGGACAAAATGTTCAGATGTCATTGATACAGAAAAGTGTCCATAACGTTTTCTGACAGTGTGTGCAATGGACAATTTAAGAAATCATTACACAGTCAAAACGTATGCTGAATAACACATGTCTCGAAAGTAAGAGTTCCGAATTTTACTTTGTGAGAATCTTTTCGACGCCCATCTTGGAATTGTCATGCTACCGGTTTACCAGACTGATCAGCTGCTAAAAAGTCACGTTTCTGTGTAACTATCTCCGTCACCTATTGTAATGGTAATATTAATGTTTCCTTTTAAGAAAGCATGCTGCATTTATTGAACAATCAGCTAGATCTACCGTACGTTGAAATTTCTGAAATATTTCTATTGAAAAACTTTTCAAGAAAGTAGGTTTCTCATGTCCATTAACTCTTATCGCATTTTCCATTACTGATGGGCACTTCCTTCAAAACCTTTAGATTTAAGTAGTATGAAACGTCAGCATCTTGATTATACGGTTATTTTCGTGTTACATTTGATATCCATTTAAATTGTTGCGGTTATTAAAGTCATCATGTGATGTGGTTTATGTTATTTGCTAAAATCATTTGTGATTCTGTTATACTATTCAACGAAGTGCAATAAAATATGCTCCTCGCGTAGACCTACACGCTTTAATGGTCGGAAACCATTTTTAACGACTAATAGACGAATATGATTTTATTCAGCTGAGAGTTGTAATGTTTTTAAACAGGTTCAAACCCTTTTATAACGTTTATATGAAAGTCACAATGTAATCATTTGAGAACATGACTAGAAATGGACATGAGTATTTAAGAACATGTCAGGTAAATGGAAAGGATAAAGAACATTGATAAAAGAAAACACGATCTGTGTGTATAATTTTGAAAAGAGGTAGTATTTTACATTTTGTAAATGATCTAAATTCTTTGTTAACCACGACTGTACTCAGGTATTGAACTCACA
Organism: Ascarosepion bandense; assembly: GCA_037127315.1. Classification (NCBI taxonomy): domain Eukaryota; kingdom Metazoa; phylum Mollusca; class Cephalopoda; order Sepiida; family Sepiidae; genus Ascarosepion; species Ascarosepion bandense. Next base: position 1,775,290 of record JBBBDQ010000189.1, read on the forward strand.
AGGCTTTGGATCAGGTCACTAGATATAGCCAACGCTTTTACACAGTGGTGAACAAATAACTTAGAGATATTAATCAAATGGAGATAACTAAGACATCCGTAGCATGGCTCATGGAACAAGGACAGTTTACCAAAGTAATCGAAATAAAGGGTTCGATTCAGAATTCTCATCACCCGAAGATGGCTGGAGTGTACAACGGTCAAAAAGTTGTGAATGTGTTAATAAAGATGGAGACAACAGTCCAAACACAGTTTAATAAAGACAACTGGAATAATAATACGTGGATTAAAAGCAACGAATTAACTTCTCTTTCTTTAAATTTCTGGCCTCTCTGAGTTTTTATGCTAAGATAAACAGGGTTTCATTATGTTTATCCTGTTAATTTTAATCTGTACTCACACTGAGTAAAGACATTTAGGCGGAGACAATTTCTGACACTTTCATTTTTTCTGAAATATTGTCTTGTAAGAGTGGTAACTGGTTTTAAAAATGTTAATTATATATAACAATGCAGTTATATAAAGTAAAATTCAAAGAATATGTTGTATCATGAAAAAAAACGATTATCTGAAATTACCATTTTTTATTAAATTTATTCATAATTGATTTCTGCGTCTGCTAATGAAACGACTTTTCTGCGTTTTATATTAAAGATTATAAGAAAAGTGACATATCTAAATCATATTGTTTAAAATACGATTAACAGAATTAGATGATTTAAGTTTACTAGAAGTACGTGTGAAAATCTCACGTTCATCCAATTTACATTTTCTGATTAATCTTATTTCTTAAAAGTTAAGGTTTAAGTAAATCTTTTGAGCTTTCCTTGAAAACATAAAAGAAAAAAGAATAAGAGTGAATATTTCTTTGCTGCGTCGTTAAATCTTAACTTTAACTAAATATCGTAATAACAATCATGGATATGAGTGCCTCTAATTTACAAATTAAAATATTTATAATTTGTCTATATTGTTGAGATGCGGTATTTCAATTATTTGCACTATTTACATTGTTCGGACTATTTCAATAGCAGGCTACAGCAGAGGTAAAAAAAAAACTTAGAAAGTTAAAGAGAGCTATCTCATATTGAGACATATGAATAAGACATGACTAAAATTGAACTAGAAAAATTTACCCAATAAACGAAACAAAGGGATCAGTTCAAAATTGCAATCACCTGAAGAAGATCGGTGCGTACTATGATCTAAACGTCGTAAATATGACACCAAAGATGAGGGCAATAATCCTAACAATATAAATAGTGTGAATAATGAAAATATTTCAATTGACAAATTTTGTTTCAATATCACTGATACATACCTTTCAAATTCTTCTTCTTACATTATTTCACAACAAACAGTATCTATTATATATTTTTAGTCTAAACGGAATAGTCTAATATTTATGAGGTAGTGTCCTTGATAATAGTCTAATATTTATGAGGTAGTGTTCTTAATAATAGTCTAATATTTATGAGGTAGTGTCCTTAGTAATAGTCTAATATTTATGAGGTAGTGTCTTTAATGATATTTATGAGGTAGTGTCCTTAATAATATCTAATATTTATGAGGTAGTATCCTTAATAATATTTATGAGGTAGTGTCCTTAATAATAGTCTAATATTTATGAGGTAGTATCCTTAATAATATTTATGAAGTAGTGTCCTTAATAATAGTCTAATATTTATGAGGTAGTGTCCTTAATAATATTAATGTTGTAATGTCCTTAATAATAGTCTAATATTTATGAGGTAGTGTCCTTAATATTATTCATGAGGTAGTGTCATTATTTAGCAAATACTTATCCAACCGCATGTTTGATGCTAACAGTTTATCTTCTCACAGGGTATTTGCTAAATAAGGAAAAAATAAAACTTATGATGCCACTGAACCAATGATTATGAAACAAAGACAGCGATTGTGTTAATAGCTTAACTTATTATCTGCTTTGAAATAAACATGTTTGTTTCTTACATAGTGCCTTATGCGTGGTCGGATCTTTTTCTAAATAAACTATTTATTCAAATTCATAATTTTCTTTTTTTATGTATCGTTGCTTTTTCAGTTCATGCGTAAAATATTTCACGCATTTATCAAGCTGAAGACAGGCGTATTTCCATGAGGTTCATTAACAGTAAAAACAAGTATAATCGAAACAGGAATATAAAACCGAAGAAAGGAAAAATATAAAAAATAAATAGGTACAAGGTACAATGGAATTAATATGAATATACTACGCTAAATTAAAACCCACGTACGAAAAAACAATATAAGAAATTCTTAGAAAAGACCATATAATGAATACACAAGAAAATATCTGCCTGCGCTAACAATGGCATCAATTTTCATCTCAAGGCAAGATGATATTTCTTTTCAAGGAACAGAGTATTGTATGAATGGGGAATGGTTTGTGTTGGTCCAAATCCAATCTCTCGACATCTGCTCCGGTATCCAGCAACAATGTGGAGTCAAGGACGTCTGGTGGAAAATAATTTCCGCTGAACAGAAATACCAAGTTACAAAACGAGGAATGCTAATTTCAAGCTACATGGTATTTTTATGCACAACGTGATTGAATTCACCATATATTCTCTCATACAGCCAGCCTGAAAGATATACACTATAATTGATCTGGAGCAACTATATCAAAATTGACAAATGAATCTGGAGCAATAATCACAATAGACACTCTGACAATAATACCTAGTAGAAAATGATTAACAGAAAATGTTGGCTTTGCAATATAATGCCTATCTTGTGGTGAAAGAAAACAACACAAAAAATTAAGCGGAGCAGGCTAGCTGAAAACATCTCTTACACCTATAAAATATAATAAAAGCACAAATAAAATTAAAAATTTCTTATATTTATATCATATACCTTAGTCAGTTAACCCCTAACTTGAGTGACTCTAGAGACTGAAATAGGTGAGATATTGTGAATAAAATGAAAAAAATTGATACATTGTGAGCTCTGGAAACACTATTTCTTTAACTATATAATCAAAGAAGATTGCATAAGAAAATAGAACAAAAACAATATTGTTTTGTATTTGATGCTGAAATCCTGTCGAATCTCACTATCCAATCGAAAAGATCAGAATTGACTCTCATGAACAAGCAAATAAGGTCTATACTACTGATGTAATGACAGACCCCACAACACAAAAGATAGAATAAAACCAGTTAACTTTATGCCTTCAAACAAAATATTAGTGTTAATGTCATGTTTACAAAATCTGTTAAAAGAAATTTAACATGGATTTGACGGTGCTAGAGGTAGTGTCGATTATGGGAAATTGTTACGAAAATAAAACATTAACCTGTAATCTTGAGTCGTGTTCTTAAATGCAGTCGTCAGATCTATGATTTATTGTTAATGCAATGAATGTTTCCAAAAGTGTTCAGAAATATCAATGGTTAAAACAGTTTGAGCGTGTCATAGCTGTAGATGTTAGCGGGGATCATACTTTGTTGACTGGTTTTACAGAAGAACTGTACCAGATATCAGAAACCACATCACTTGAGGACTTTCGATTTCAGCGAAAACTAAATTAAATAAGACATATAATTGGAAGAAAAAACGATGTCATAATCATATTTTCGACGTGCCACAATAAATTAAAGAAAAGATTAAGAATGAAACCGACATCAATACTGGAAAGAGCGACAACAGCAATTGGACAACATAAAAAGTTGTATAACGTGACAATTCTTATAAAATTCAACTGAGAGCAGGATTGGCTCTTTGCTCAATGCTGAATGTTTCCCTATAAGGAAAAGGCTAATATTAACATTACTATTTTGTCATATTTCCTTCGAATGTCTCAATAAATAATGTGCAGCTCTTAATAAAATATAGATACATACTGTTAAAGTATTATGTAAGTTGGTGGATATTTTCTATCCCATAATTAACAAAAATAACGATAATATATCTATGTTATAAAAAATGGAAAATATTTTGTTAATATTTAATGACCGTACATGTCGAAATATTATCAAGATTGGATGCTTGTGATGGTGTGAAAACACACTGAAATATTAACTTCACATTCCTATTATTCTTTACAAAAAATTCCTATCGATTTTCTCCTTAATCCTCTCTATTCAATTCGTGCCTTCATTTAGTTAATTATATTCCAAAATTTATTCAAGCATCCATTTGCATCTGTTGAATGAAACCGAAATAATTAGCAAGTCTTGAGGTTTTATGCATTATGACTATGGAGGTTATAATGCAGCATAGCCCACACACTAGAACTAAAGAAAGTAAGTGATAACGACTAGCAACATACGCGTAACATGTTTTTTTCTTATTCTTTGCCAGCTTCAATCACGTTTGTTCAAGCTGTTATTTAGATATTCAAATGGTGCCATGTTTATATAAGAGTCTTTGATCTGCTATCCATTTTGCAAGATCGTACCAAACCGCTTTTTCTATTTGTTTCTCATTAATTCAGTATGCACCGTGAGTGTAAAATTCTCCAAATCCTCTTTTCTCACCGTCTTCCCCCAAAACAGTTGCTTCCTAGTTCTGAGTAAAAGTCTCGTTTTTCCCATTTTTCTTAAAACTGTATCGTTTCACATATGTTCTGACCATAGCATCATCAGAATATTTATGTGGAACCACATCTATGCAGATGACACCGGCATTTAATGACAAAGTAAACCTGGTTGCTGCTTTTCAAAAGTATCTTTAATCTGTTATTGAATAGGTTTGGATAGGGCTCATCAATTTTAATGCCTTTAAAACGAAGCCGCTCTCCTTTAATCATTATAATTAGAATAGATGAAGCTAGTTTCTTAGAGAGAAAAACATTGTACCTCCTTGTGCCTACTCTGTCTCTTTTTTAAACTACACCAACATAAATAAAAATATCGAATCTATAGATGTTCCTGCTGCTAGTAAATGTGGTTCACTACGTCAGTCCAGGAATTTTTTCTCCTAAAAATTCAATTTACACATTTTAATATCTACCATTCTTTCGTGAATTGAATACTGTTGCCATATCATGTCGGATGCTCCTGCTATTCATCTTGAGGTTCTCTATAAAATTTAAATGAGAATCGGTAATATAATCGATCCTCACTTTGCAGCCTGCCATTAGTCAGTTTCTTCAAGTATTTTCCTGGCAAATGCTGTCTTTGCTTCCTCGACCACATGCATTTACACTTTTTCTTTTCTAACAGTTTCTTTTCTTGAACTTCCTATCTGCCTTAGTCCCTCCCGTTTTTAGCTTCCCTGATGGCTACTATCTTTAAAGGTTTAAATGCAACGTCATTTGCTATTCTCTCTCTTCCAGATTTCCATATTTCTCTTATGTTTTCTTCGACATCCCCTGAACACTTTTCTTCTCTAATTTCTACCATTGTAACCTCTTGCATATCAGTGACAGTACTGCATTGCTTTGGGTGAAACGATTATATAAATATATAAACACAGGAAGTTATCCGTGGCAGGCTCTCTGAAAGAAATCTATCTTACACGTATAGAATATAATAAAAGCAAAAAACTAAAGTATAAAGTATTCATATCACATAGTTCATTCAGTAAGTCCCTGTGTTGTATATTTCTAGAGACTTGAATTGGGCGAGCTTTTCAAAATAAAAATGCAACAATTTCATACATTTTGAGCTCTGGAAACACTATTTCTTTAACCAAAGAAGACTGAACAAGAAAATAGAAAGAAATGATATTGTGTAGTCTTTGATGCTGAAATCCGTTTCAACCACGCAATCCAATCGAAAAGATCTGAACTGACTGTTATAAACAAGCAAATAGGGTCAATAATATTGATGTACTGTCAGTGCCTAGAGCAAAAAACTGGTAAAAGTATATGCCTTCAAACATAGGAAGCCGAGGAACATTAATTTTAATGCCTTGTTTCCAAAATTTGTTAGATTTAGAATCGTGCCAGAAGCGCTCAAATTGAGACAGGATCATTTTGAAATTTATAGAAGCCATGGCGTATTTAAGAAGTTTCTCAGAATGTTCTTGGAAATCTGCGAAAACCTGCTGTCATTTAATCAATAGCGATAATCATCAAACACCTGTTTTTAAGCTTTAGATATACGACATTATTAATGCTAATATTAATAATAAAATGACAGCAGTTTGACACAGCTGTGTCATTCATCGAAGGCATATTTTGTGAGAAATAAGATAATCATTGATTTCTCTCCTTTGCAGATTATTCCAAGAATAACCAGGGAGCAGGTCTGTGTATATCTAGATTTATTTCCCATGTGCGTTGTGGTGCAGTGAATATCAGCTCGGAACGAGAAATCGGGGAGCCGAGTGCAAATTCTAGTTGAATTCATTGCATTCACTTACGCGCAAATACCCTTGGGAAAGGTATTAATCCGTCTATTCCTTTCAGTTATAGGTTAAATAGCAAGACAGATCGGGTTCTGTAGCCTTGGCTGGCAACCAATCTACCGAAGAAAGCAATGGCAACCTACTATAATCTTCTGTTCAGCCAGTCATGTCTCTTTGGAGACATGATCGCCCAAGCGTGTTTCACGTATGACACTTAACTGACTGACGCAAATGTACAGTTTTTTTTAGATACGGACTTGTACTAACTATGAAGCAGTTAGATTATATTATACTATTTTTTTCTAAGTACAGGTAGTCCACACCATAATCGAGTTGTAGAGGACTAAAATTTTATTTGTTGTATTTTGTAAGATATCGCGGAAATTTTAGGTGAATAACCGGATATATTTCAACGTTTTAATTACATAGTGGTCAGATGAATATTCTGATATTGATTTAGAAATCATTAAATTGTATGAACAATAAATAATTGCAATAGGAATAAATGAGAAATCTGGCGCCACGTTGAGTGACTTAGCCAGTTTTTGGTGTTTTGAAAGAAATTACTGAAATTACTGAAATTCGGCGGGAATATTTAAAAATAATGTCATCAGAAGCAGATTTTAAATTTTCTCATAGAAAACGCGATGTAAGATAAAATAATATCGACCGGTCATAATGAAACTAGATGTTTTTCATTTCTGTCAACATTTTGGTGTCATAACGTTGTTGCTATGGTCAGCCTCTTTATTCACTAAAAAGTGGACATGTATCGTAAAAATTAAAGCAAATCAATTATATCGATATACCGACTAAAATGACGGCAGCAAATATATTGATGGACCTACTATTCAGGATTTGACATTAAAACAAAACAATAAGGCCCTTCCCCCATCGAATGACACAGGAGGGATATATATATATATTGTCATCCGCAGACAGATCTGTTTCGCCGTATCACAGCTCATCAATACGGTTAGACTCCGAATGCTTTTACCCAGGATTGAAACCCGACCGAAGTGACGTCAGTCGGCGACTCTAACCCTGAGGTATGGGCGTTCGGTGGAAGTAGGCAAACTTTTTAGCGCATATCATTATACGCGCTCAATAGCTAGCGCACTCTAATTCATTTCATTGAATGAGCGATGCGTACATGCCAGAGTAGCTACTGTTTATCAAAGTCTACTATTTTTCCAGAGTGCTCAATCAGGGTGTGAGAGCGTAAATAACTCTTAAAGAGCAAACATGCGGCAAGAACTTTCATACCTGGTAGTAAAAATTAATAACTGGTAGTAAAAGAATGAACCGAGCCGACGCTGCCTCACTACTGTTTCTTCCTTTATGAGCGACATATCATATATATATATATATATATATATATATACAACAAGTTTTAATATATTGGTTAGGATTATAATCCAACACTTTTAATGAGTCAGAATAAACTATTAATAATAATAATAATAATAATAATAATAATAATAATAATAATAATAATTCTTATAGATCGATAATGGTGAGAGATAAAATGTTCATGCTTATTGTAGCCATAATAGTTATCCAACATGATAGTAATATTTTTGTGGACATTGAAAAATCAATAATAATTATGATATTATTTAGATACACACTATTATTCTCCTGTTCCTGTTTAACGTTTAGTTGCATGAAATTTATGAATGACGACCTGTAGGGACTACTAATTGGATAATAATTATTAAAATTCTCAAAAGAATAGATTGAATGATTGGGAGACAGATAAATAAGACACGAGTTAATAATTAGGTTTTAAAAACTAAAGGAATTTATGAATGATTTAAAATATATTCGAATTTAGAAACAACTATTTGAGAATCAGTAGAATTGAGCAAAACACTATTTTTTCATGGACTATCCACTTTTCTCCGAGTAGAAGAATACATAATTAACATTTTGTCTGAAATTCTTCGTCCTGAAAAACAACTTCTAGGTATATTTCTATTAATACTAATCACTCAAACCGCTTATATCCTTACAGAAAAATAGTTCACGAAATTTTTAAAATAAGGAACCCACTTGCTTAAAAAATATTTTCTTACATGGGATGATCGAAAGTGGAAAGAATTAAATATATCAGTGTCAAATTTTAATGGGTATCTATATAAACGAAGACTCACGGATCCCAACCACATAGTTGGATCAGATTTGCTCCAAACGTATATAACAGCTTACCTTGTCTGCCAAACACGACAATACTTTTTTTTTGAGAACGAATTGAACAAAGAGGCATAGGCAGGACAATGACTGAGAGGCAATAGTCAGATTTTCTCTCACCAAATCATGGCAATTATTGCAGGATGTGCGTTGTGGTGCAGTGGATATCGACTACGAACGACAAATTGGGGAGCCGAGTTTGAATTCCAGTTAAATTTCTTGCATTTACTTGCGCAAAAATTCCCGTGGGAAAGGTATTAATCCGTCTTTTCTTTCCAGTTACGGGTTAAATAGTAGGACAGGTTGGGTTCTATAGCCGTTGCTGTCTACCAGAGAAAGCAATGGCAACCTACTGCGGGATAACCTCCTACCTGGTCAGTCATTTCTTTTTCTAGACATGATCGCCCAAAGAGTGTATCACGTATGGCATTTAACTGACTGCAGGATGTCTTAGACCACCATCGAACAGGGTCAGAACCTAATTAGTCGGTTTCTAATGGAAACATTGTATTCATAAATTTTAATTATTCACTAAACATGTTGTTAGATTTATAAACATTGTTTTTCACTCTATTGAAAATTTCTTATTCCACTTTTGATTCTCGATGTTTTCGCCATTCATTATCTGCGGTACACTAAGCATCACCGTCAAACGCAAAACCGTAAAATTTTTTGAAACCGGAAACAACAATGCTGAGACGACACAGCGACCCCGATCGATGGGGGAAAAAGAAAAGCCTGAAGACTCGTAAGGTCGGAATTACTTAACAATGCTAGCGCAAATAGTGAATGAAGCAGGGTGTTTAGTGTGTCAAAAGGTTCAATTCGATTTTCACAGACGATTACCTGGATCAACAAACTCCTTATGAAAGTCGAAGAGCACGACAGCTGATAATAACAATGCATGGCTAGTTACTGCCTCTTTGTACACATAGCCATCAGTCAAATCGGCTTGCAAATCCATATTACAAAGCCTGCTCAAATCACTGTGTCTAACTATGGTTTATACTGCAACTATGCTGGGTGAATATTAAAGGGTCTAGGAGTAAGTGTATAATCTGGCGTGATCAACTTTTTTTTAAATGGGCCAGCATTATCAAACACTCGGTAACGATGATTTCGTGCTAGTACAACCATCAAATTTTCTTAACTCTTCCGTTTATCCAGTTTCAATCAAAAGGCATAGGCTAAAAATTATGTGGGTTTTAGATTTTTGAGACTTGGATTTTCAGGCACTTTCCATTCGTGTGGTGTGCTGAAATCGCCTCCCCAAACCGATATAATCACGAACTCCCTGCCCTGACAAATCAGTCAGTGTTAGATTCAAATCAACATTAAGACATGTGTCACGTGTGCATATAACAACACCTTCAGTTAGTAAAGTGCCATACGTGAAACACGCTTGGGCGATCATGTCTCGAAAGAGACATGACTGACTGGGCAGAAGATTATCCCGCAGTAGGTTGCCATTGCTTTCTGCGGTAGACTGGTTACCAGCCAAGGCTATAGAACCCAATCTGTCCTATTATTTAGCCCATAACTGGAAGGAATAGACGGATTAATACCTTTCCCAAGGGTATTTGCGCGTAAGTGAATGCAATGAATTCGAATGGAATTCGAATTCAGCTCCCCGAATTCTCGTTCCGAGCCGATATCCAACACTGTAAATAATAAATAATTCCTCTCTCATCAAAGAGATTCAAACAGAATTTCGGCTACTAGCAACAATTACAGTCATTAGTTTATTTGGTTTACTGATAATGACTCTTGAATGGCGATTAAACCATAGCTACGATATTAAGATTTTGTTAAAAATCTTCTAATAATCGGATCGATATTACAAATATTAATGATTAATCACAGACTTACTTTTTTTTACCGAAGATTTGTTACTATGCGGATATTAGTTTATTAATTGAACGTATAGCATCGTTTGTCATAAAACAAACAAAACAATAAGAATACATATGACCGATAGAGAAACGGCAGAAATAAAATAAAGTATATCTAAAGCTATTAAGTATAAATATTTGCTTATGGACAAACAACTACTGAAGAAATTAGGTTCAATTGTTTTTAACTTTTGCATATTTAAAAAAAAATCATGCTGGTCTTATAGATTGGACTTCATGAAATATATGATTCATAACATTCCCTCATGTGACCTGTTTCAATTAGTTGCGTATGTTATTGTATTATATATCAATAATTAAATTCATGCTTTACTTCGGAAAGTATAATAGGACTCTAGTTCCAATAAAAATCATCGATATGAAGAGTATAATTATTTGAAAGTCATCAATGATAAAAAATATATCCAATTTAATATCAGGTGATTTTCAATATTTGTCTATATTTCGGAGTCATGTGTCATCAAGGACACAGGGTCTAGTGGATATAAACTTTGGTTAGTTCCTGTGATTTGACCAAAAGAGTTGTGAGTTCAATACCAGCCTAAGGCAGTGGTGAACAAGTAACTTACAGGGTTAGAGGGAGATAACTCATGACTTTCAAAAGAGGCGCTACTACTCAAGGGATGAGTATGATATAATGTGATTGTAAAAAAGGGATGGGTTCAAAATTCCTACCACCTGAAGAATGCCGGAGCGTACAACGGTCGAACGTCGTAAGATGGCAACACAGATGAGGACAATAGTCCGAATAATGTAAATCGGTGATTTTCAATATCCAAATTTCACAAGCGATTTATACTCTCGATTTTTATCCAGCATTAAAAAGTTACGACACCGGACTATTTCTTTATGAGCATTTATAACTTTATAATTACGGTTTATAATCTCTGATACCCATTGCTCCGACTGTATATAAAACAACATCATTTATTGTTGTTTTATCACATTTTTAACTTATGTCTGTTAGAAGTTGATGGTTTTAGCTGAGAGGAATATATTTAAAATTATCTAATTATGTTTTGGTTAGGATTATGTCAGATTGTTAAAAATTATATGTTATCAGATACAATGCCCAAAAGTCACACTATGTACAGGGTTACTGAATAAGTTTCTTGTAAAGGCGTACAGTGGGGAAGTAAGTGATGCATATTAAAAGAATATGTAAGACAGATAGCAGTTCATACTAGCCTCAAGGATGTGAAGATTGTAGTAATCTGCACGCTAGAAAGAGGACAGTCGTTTATAGAAAATATCCCCCTTCCACAAAATATTGATATTGATATATTTTATTTATGCATCCAGATCGACTTAATCTTAGAAGATCTAGATAATTAATTATAAGATACTTTCATGATGTAGACTCTTCTAAAATATCTTTCTGTAAAAGTAACTGTATCCTTAGGCGAACAACATAAGCAAAGCTCCATCTTTAAAAAAAAAATCAAACTTCATCTTTGTCTAAAACAATGTGTAAGAACACACAAGTTTTGGACAGATAGCAGAATGTAAACAAACTTACTCATTTAATTTGAACCGAATACATTCGGATAATGCATTAATCATGTCTCCTCATAGTCTGGAAGTGAATAAAGTTTGGGACATTAGTTTTGTTCAATTTTACAGAACCTTGGCTAGTTCATTTTTGAATTGATTCTACATTGAAATGTTAAAAACTATCCTTTTTCCTAGCTAAATATATAATTTTTTTTTAAATCATTCAATCTAATCATCTGGGAAATTTAATAACAAGAATAACAATTATTATTATAGTTTCCCAAAATGGCTATCCTGTATATCCATAAAATTAAACTTTTAAACATGGCTAGATGTCTGTTGCAACTAAAGTTAAGCAACGTTGAGCCTGGTTAGTACCTAGATAGGTGTCTGCTTGGCAATATAAGTTGGTGCAAACTTGGATATACGAGAGCTGTAAAAGAAAATGACTCAGAGTTATTAATCGAGGAACCAAATTCCAATTCTCGTTGAATTTGTCATACTGACTTTCGCACAAAAATCCTTGGGAAAGTTATGAATCACCTCTTCTCTCTCTCTCTCTGGCTATGAGTTAGTGAGTAAGACTAAAATAACTAAACCATTATCATCATCTACCTCCCACAAAAAATTATACAATCGAACAGTAATTTATGGCTTAAATAACCAAAAATAGGTTGATAATATTTGTCTATATTTCTGAGATGAGGTAGTATTTACAGTATTCGCATTATTCAGACTATTGTCCACATCTTTGTTGCCAGTTTTACGACATTTTTGGCCATTTTTCTTGTTCTTAAAGACTCATGGCTCAGTGGATATAGGCGTTGGTTAGTTCCTGACTTGACTCTTAGAATTGTGAGTTCAATACCAGGCTACAGCAGTGGTGATCAAGTAAACTTGTAGGTTTGCAGGGAGATAACTGATGACTTCCAATCAAGGAATGAGTATGATATACTCTAGACATTGTAATAAAGGGTCTGGTTCAAAATTCCTTGCAACAAAGATGAGGACAATAGTCCGAATAATGTAAATACTGTAAAAGGTTATAAGCCGTAGAAAACGACTCAATCAGTCAATCGATAAATAGCTGTGAAAGTCTAGACTGGTAAAATTCAGAAATGTAGAAAAGCCACGAAAATGGTGATAGATTAGCGAGTGACTAGCAAGATTCTTTCTTTGGGAAATGAGTTGTGAGGTGGAAAATAGTTCATCACCCAAAAAGCTGCACAAATCATTTTAGACTCAGTTAACGCTCGACAGGACAGTAGTTGCAGAAAAAATATATTTTTGTTCTGATCTAATCTGTAATAATACAGCATAAATATATACCTTATATTTTGAGACTGAACGGAATATTTCGGCATTGTTAAGCTGTGTGATCTCACTGCAGATTTATTTAACATTTACAGTGAGTCAATCGTAAGAAACATAGAAGGTGACATTTGTGTATCTTATGTTGTTAAGGGATGTGCGCTGTGGTGCAGTGGATATCGACTCGGAACGACAAATCGGAGAGCCGAGTTCGAATTACAGTTGAATTCCTTGCATTCACTTACGCACAAACACCCTCGGGAAAGGTATTAATCCGTCTCTTCCCTCCAGTTATGGGTTAAATAAAAGGACGGATTTGGTTCTATAGCCATTGCTGGATGCCATTCTACTGCAGAAATTAATGGCAACCTACTGCGGGAGTCAGTCATGTCTCTTTCGAGACATGATCGCCCAGAGAGTGTATCACGTATGGAACCTAACTGATTGATGTTGTTAAGATTCTCTCAAGCAATAATATATTTTTGTAGGATTTATTAGTTGACGCAATGTTAACACTATAAGATGGATAGCTGATACGGTCTTTATGATAGATATAGAAAGTACACTACAAAAACTTCCAGTCAAAGTAAAAACGGACAAAGCATCGATCGCGTGAAGATAAAATATATGACCGTTAGCAAAAGAGGAAGCCCAGGATGTGAGCTATGAACTGGACATGTCAGAATCAAATAGATAGACAAATTTAGATATCAAAGACATATTTTTAATATACGAAAACTTTAACAGAGTTTCAAAATATACTTTGACATAGTCAGTTAGTAACGTGATTGGCACTTGGGCGATCATGTCTCTTTTGTTCTGCTATTTAACCCAGATCTGGAGGAAGAACAAACACATTAATACCTTTCCCAAAGGTATTTTCACGGAAATGAATGCAAAAATGCAACTGGAGTTGAAACTCGGCCGAGTTTGTTGCATTCAGTTACACTCAATTACCTTTGGTATTAATAAACGTATTAATTTGACATAACAAAACAGATGTAGCTTCAATAACGAATGACGATAAAAGCGGTGTAAGAGATGGTTTCTTTTAATCATTTCACCCCAGGGAAGGCAGAAATGTCACTGGTGCACAGAGCAGGGGTTACAGGGAGAGAAAAATGTAGAGAGGATTTCGAAGAAAAGATAAGCGATTAATGGGAATCAAGTACATAATAAAACGTTGCATTTAAGCTTTTCAGGATTATAGCTGTCAAGCAAACAAGCACAATTGATGCAGAACAGAAAATTTAGCGTGTTATATATATGCGGTGTATACACACGCCGGTCACCGAGAGAACTCAATTCATTACTCAAGAGTAACGCGTACATTGCAGAAGTGGTTACTGCTTTAAAATTTTTCCCCTGTAGAGAGCTCATTCGTTATTAGTGTATAATATATTAGTCCTCCACATACAAATACATGGGGTCGGAGAACCATAAAAGAAATCTCATCAGAGTATTTGTCATTAAAATACCTTTCAAAGACACTGGGATATCAGTGAGAAAGTTACCGAAGGCGGAATGCCAAGTCAGTATTAGTTATTTGGTAGATTCACTTTTGGATTTTTGGAGAAACTGAAGAAAAATAGCAGGAGCCCCCGACCAGATATGGTGACAGTATTCAATTCACGGACAAATGGTTGATTTATAAATAGGCAAAAAGGATTCTGAATAGAAAATAACTATCTTGGTCAGATACAGTGACCTAACCTTGATGCTATAGATTCAATGTCGCCATTCAATTTGTTTGTAAGAGTAAAAGGCAAGGAGACGAAGTAGGCTGCTTTCCGAGAAACTGGCATCATCTATTCTAATAACAATGGTTAAAGTAGATCAACATCGTTTTGGAGAAATTAAACATTATCAGTTATTTTCTATGTCATTCAGTCACAGATTAAAGGTCGTTTTGAAGGATAACCGCCAGGTTTACTATATCAGCATGAGCGGAATTCTTATTGAGACTGGAGTAACATGTGTTGTCATCTCCATAGATGTGGATCCACATAAGTATTCTGATGATACTATTGTCTGAATATGTGGGATAGGAGGAAGTTTTAAGAAAAATCGGAAAACCGAGACATTTACTCAGAATTAGAAGGCAACATATATGAGAAAAGAGGGCGAGAAAAAAGGATTTGGAGAATTTGACACTCATGGGACATACTGAATTCATGAAACACAAAGGGAAAAAGCTGTTTAGTACGATTTTGTAAAATGGATAGCAGAACAAAAACTCTGATATAAACATGGCACTATTTATGTGCGTTGTGGTGCATTGGATATCAGCTCGGAACGAGAAATCGGGGAGCCGAGTTCGAATTCCAGTCGAATTCCTTGCATTCACTTACGCACAAATACCCTTGGGAAAGGTATTAATCCGTCTATTTCTTCCAGCTATGGGTTAAATAGCAGGACAGATTGGGTTCTATAGCCTTGGTCGGCAACCAGTCTACCGCAGAAAGCAATGGCAACCTACTGCGAGATAATCTTCTGCTCAGTCAGTCATGTCTCTTTCCAGACGTGATCGCCCAAGCATGTATCACGTATGGCATTTAACTGACTGACTATTTGAATATCTGAATAATCGCTTGAGCAATCTTGGTGGAAGCTAGCAAAGTATAAGTAAGGACTACGTTACGCCTGTATGGTTAGTCGTTTTCACATACTTTCTTTAGTGGGTGTGCTATGCTATATTGTCATCTCCATAGTCATAATGCATATGCCTCAAGATTTTCTAGTTATTTCAGTTTCATTCAACAGAAATAAGTTTTCTCTGAATACACAATCCTAGAGAAGGCAACGGGAAAGAATTTCTGTATTTTATTCAACAGGTCGTGGCAACAAATACTGAAGAATATGTATTAATAGGAAGCCTTGATCATTTATGTCCTAAAGAAGTATGGCAGAATGTCCGATGTACGGCAGAGTTAATAAAGAAAAATCATAAGATCAGTACTGATTTATGAGGAAAATTTCTTAATAAATAATCTACAGATGGTCTCAGAATCTGGTTTTGTTTGCAATATATAATATGCATATGTTTAGATATATATGTGCATTATGATATTCATGCTTGTTTTTGGGATACATACTTACATGAATATATACGTTCAATTGTCATTATTTCTATATTTCCCAACAGATGTATGATCATTTGCAAAAGCATATATATTCAAACACACCTAAACACACACACACACATAGACGCACATACATCTATATAGTGTGTATCAAAAGTACTTTTACGAACATTGAGACGGGTTCCTCACACTAAAACAAGGAGAAATGTCTATATAAAATATGTCTGCAAATCCTTTGTTTTTGAATTATTAAGTTTAAAGGATGCTTACGGTAGATATGCTCTGTTTTCTCATGTAGATTAGGTTACATTTGTCATTTTTGTACAAATGTCTCTAGTCAGTATTTAAGATTTAACGCGTCTACCAGTGTGTTAACTGAGAAGTGGTCCATATAATAATGGCAAGATATTCATATCGTGATTAGGTAGATATGATTGTTGCACGTAGTCCCTAAAACGTTAATAGACGCGAGCCTGCATGGCTATATCTGATAGGGTTTCCAGATGGCCAACCCAGCCGAGTCATCCAGCTTTTGCTGATGTTTATCGTCGTGTTTCTGAAAGAGGGTCAGTGGCGCTACAAACTATAGGTCTGACCGCAAGGAACACACTCTACAGATGACGTATGTACCAGCACACGTCAAATGACCCTAGCATGTCGGACATATTCCAGTACCGCATACAAAAGCAGCTCTTGTATCCTTATCGTCTGCAATTTGTGCAGGTGAGTTCACCCTCTGATCATTCACTATGGGACAAGTTTTGCCGATGAATATTGCGCAAACTGCCGATCTGTTGTTTTTCTCTTCAGTCTTTTTTACGGATGAGGCAACATTTGGAAAAGATGGAATAATATATTTATTTAGCCCACATTTTTGGGAGGATTTGAATCACCATGGTATAATACACCAGCATCAATTTACGATTAATGTATACGCTGCAATTTTTGGCTAGGTTCATATATTATCTAAGCACGTGTTACAGGAGCTGTTTAGAGGGAACTAATTTCCAACACACTTTCAGACTTGCTAGAGGATGTACTCCTGGTAATACAAAAACACATGTGGTTCATACATGATGGGAATCCAGCACATTTTAATAACACATTTCGCGATTAACCGGCTTGCATCTATGAGTGCATGTGCCTGTCTGTATAGAAGCGACGTGTGCATGCATTTGTGAAAGCAACGGAAGACATTTTAATATTTGTTATGAGTTGCTGTTTTGAGGATTAACGATGAACTTTTGGAAATATGATTTATATTTATATTTTAACTTGTGTTGGTGATGATTTTTGATGCCCGAAAATATATATATATATATATATATATATATATATATATATATAATGATGCAAATGGGAGGGAGCAATGAAAATTATTTTTCCCTTGGTGCACAAAAGGAAGAAACAAACCATGCGAAAACTTTTTAAACTTCTTCACAATTTATCTTCCCTAGAAGTGTTCTTTATATATGCGCTATTATATATTTTCCAGTACACACACACACACGAACACACACACACACACACACACACACACACACACACACACACATATATATATATATATACATGTGTGTGTGTGAAACATATATATGTGTGTGTGTGAATTATAAGCATTTATTTCAGTAATGTTAACAAAACGTAAGATCCGAATATTAATTTGAAATATCAATAAAAGCGTAAACGATAAACACACCTAGCTACACGCACGCGCATACATACGCAGACAAACACTCACACACACAAGCACGCACATATGTTTTCTAATGTATATATTATATTTTTCATACATATTGTCTATTTTCCATTTTTATGGATAAATTTTTATAAACCTCAATTTAAATCTGTTAAGCGAGGTTCGAAAGCATTAGCAAGCTCGTTTTTCAGCATTACGTTTTACTTTTTAACATGAAGGGTAATAAATTGTGTCTCTTTT
Source organism: Ascarosepion bandense (assembly GCA_037127315.1). Lineage (NCBI taxonomy): Eukaryota > Metazoa > Mollusca > Cephalopoda > Sepiida > Sepiidae > Ascarosepion > Ascarosepion bandense. The sequence continues at coordinate 1,793,543 of JBBBDQ010000189.1, forward strand.
GGCCGGTAAAATATTTTGTATCACTAATCAAATCTTTATATATATATATATATCTATCTTAGATACTCAGAGAAACCCAAACGTAAAACAACGAATTTGTTCGCCGGAAGAGAGTCAATTTTAGACTCGAAACACGTGTAGCACAAACCATGACAAATTAATACTCCATAATTTGTATGAATACCAAACAATAAATATATATTTTAAAGAAAACGTTCACGGCTTCTCACACTTTTTATTATATATATATATATATATATAAAACTCTGAATTCTACATATGTGGTATAGCTATTTCAGCGAGAAAAATCTCGCTTCTTCAGCAACGATCAAAAATAATTTTGTTATTTCAAATATGGTCTTGAATAATTAAAATAATTAAAAATAAAAAACATGTTTTTGATCGTTGCTGAAGAAGCGAGATTTTTCTCGCTGAAATAGCTATACAACGTACGTAGAATTCAGAGTTTTATTTGATATAATATACATATGTGGCTCTGTAAATAGATAATAATTTTTAGCCCTCCACCTGAATTAGTTTTAATATTAATAAAATTAATATTATTAGTATCTGGTTTTTGGGATTTTATCTACATGCTATTTCCCCTTTGGATTATATATATATATATATATATATATATATATATATATATATATATATAGATAGATAGATAGATAGATAGATGCAGAAAAAGTATATTAAGCAACAAGTACTTACCCAAAGAATTTTGATTAAAGTCTACCGAAAATATATAAATACACATATACGCACTGGTTTCTAATTCTTTTTTTACTCGTGTTGGAATTTAGTATCGTTGTCAGATAACGGTCATTTTTTTTTTTTGTTAGTTTCGTCTCACACTTAGAGGCGAGTCATGTTTACTTGTCCGACTGACAAGTATATGGCCAAGGTATGATTTATGATAATTCACTCAACTTTATGGTTTACGTTTAGTGCAACCTGGTGCAGTAGACCTCGCCAGCAACACTGACAATCAACGTATATAAAAAGATCATAGATTCTTCTGCTTCCAAAGCCCAGGGAAACTGGTGAGTCTCGATAACCTTTTTTTCTCCTGTTTTTGAATCTTTTTCACTCTGTCAGTATGTCCCTGTTTAAATGAAAAACAAAAACAGGAATCTTTTCGAACATACTAATAGAGCTATGTCACAACATATCTACATGTACACAAGTTGATGTTCACTTTTCTGTTATACATTTTCTTTGTATTTTATTCAAAAACAAATACGTAGAAACAGGAAATATATCAGTTATTTAATCAGTAAAATATGGATGGGATCGTTTAAAGCTAATTGACAATGATTGAAACGTACTTTCATTAGATTTACGGATTATGAAACAGCTGCAGGTAAATGAGAGTATATGCGTTCATTGTAGGAAATGTTCTTTTTGCTATTAGTCATTTAATTTTAACTTCTACAGCCCCGAGATTGATTAAATGCTGTCACTAAGTTTTATACAATCGAAAATCTCTAGAATACACAATAATGCTATCTGGCATATTCTTTTCAAGATTGTAATTTTTTTTAAAAGAGAAAGTTATATTTTTCTTCCTATTTACACTTTTAACTCATTTTCAAATCTTTTATTACCACTGTTAGTAAATTTAGGTAAATTATATTTTATATTTGATGTGCTTTTGTTTGTAATGGTATCGTCACAAAATAAAAAATCGGAGATTTGAATCAGGAATTCGAGTCGAAATCGTTTCATTCACTTACGCACAAATACCACTGGCAGAGGTATTCGTCAATCTCTTCTCCCTCAACCTATGGGTTGAATAGCATTACAGACTCTATTCTATAGCCTTGGTTAGCAACCGGTCCACTACAAAAAATTGGGAACTCCTGTGGGAATATCTTCTGTCTAGTTAGTCATGTCTCGTAAGAGATATGATAACCCAATCGTGTATCATGTATGACTATTAATTGAGTGATATCTTATATCATGGAAAACTGTGAAGAGTGATCATTAAAATCTTCAAGGGACATGATACATAGAAGAATGAGAATATTTAATGAGATATATGCATATAATAACTGTTATTGGCGCTAAAAATGGAAGCAGCGAGCAGAGTTCAAATTTTTGCTTAGCAAGCTATGTTAAGTTTCGAATAAATTCTCTTTGTAAAAAGTATGAATCTATCTCTTCTCTTTGTTCTATATATTATGGGTTAAATAAGAAGCAAATCAAGGAGAACGGCCTCTGTGAATAGAGTAACCTCGGAGAAACCAAAAGAAAAAAAACAGCAAAAAAGCAATAAAGTAAAAGTCCTCTGTGTTTACCATATTATTTCTCATGATAATTCTCTAATAAAGCAAACGAACCAGGAGAAAGACATACTCGCCTATGCCCTGAATAGACATGTTATTTATAAATATAATTCTCTTGGAGAAAGCATTATATTTGTAACCTCTATGTACCCAGTTATGGGTTAAATAGAATGTTAGATTTGACTGTCTTGCCTACGATGAAATAAATCTAAATTCAAAACTGCGAGAAAGACAACGAAAACACATCTATTAACATTATCAAGAATGCATGACACATCAGAGATAATAAAATACATTTGGAGATCCATGATCGCCTACGCTCTGAAGACATGGGATTTTGTTGATATCCTCAGTATTTTAAGTGATTCTATAAATGTAATTGCCATGATGGATAAATTCAATCTTGGTTTTTGCTTCGTATTGGAGAATGAATTAGTAGCCAGTGATATGAAGAGCCGATAGTAGGTTATAATAGAGTAAGCGTTGAAATACATTTATAATTATTACTTTAAACATTTCTGTTTTCATCTCAGTGATAATGATATTCGATATACTAATCTTTCCTTTAATATTCCCTGCAATTGTTATTTTAATATTTCAGTTTTTCTTATGTTCAGGCATGTATTCAGGTATTTACTTTTACATTCAATCCTGGATGGATTGACAGCACTATTCGTGTCTGCTTGCGATGAACATTTTTATTATTAATAATCTTTTTGTTGAATTTTCCATATAATCCAGGATTTCATGCTTGAAATCAAGTGTTACTAAGTTGTCTCTTTCGTAATTCTCCCATTAAATTTTTCTGTATAAGTTTGCATTTTCATCGGTCATTCAATTTCTTTAGTATTTTTTTATGAAAGTCTTTGGAAACATTCCAATAATTATGAATACAATCATCACTTTCCTATTAAAAAACTTCTTTAGCAAGGGCCTAAATCTTTCATCATACTTCAATCTTTTTCAACAAATTGAAGATACCAAAATCGAACAAATATAAGAATTTAACTCTATGGGAAATTTTTAGAAAGAGACATGAGATGCCCAACACCGAAATCCGAAGGCGCATTGGGATAACGAAAGATGCTTATCAAAATGTAAAAAGTATGAAGAAACAAGAACTCCTTGTTAGAAACAAAGAAAATATCACTAATGTCCATACCCTTATATGACAGTGAATTCAGGACAATCTCCTCGCAGTTGAAGCAACATAAATATGGTCAGAAGACAAGGATGCTGAGAATACCATGGACTAAACATGTGAGCAACGACAAAATTTTAGAGAAAATGGAAACAAAAAAGAACGCCTATTCTTAATATCAGAAAGAAAAGGTTAAAATTTCTCGGGCACATAAAGGTGAAAAAGAAATTTGAAAATAGGTATTTACATAAAATTTGAAGGAAGGAGAGACAGTGGAAAAACGAACAACTTACCTAATGTGTTTGCGCAAATGAATGGCAGAATTGAGTTTAGGAGAGATAACGAGAGAAAACAAAATGTAGTAAAAGCTACAATCGACAGAAAATTATGTTGAGCTATGACCTCCCATTTCCTGAAGAAAAAAACTAGCATAGAAAAAAAAGATCTGAAAGATGTTACTTCATTATCTGATGGATTGTTTCATATTTTTAATTTTTTTTAGAATTAATGTTATTTATACTCATCAAGTTTCCATGAGATGAGCAATAATGTTGGTTTTTACTTCCGCTGTGATTATAATCTGTTTCCACCCATGACGCATACAGTATTTGTTTTGAAAAAATAAATTATAATTTCGGTGATCAACAGAATAAGGTATAGTTTTGGGTATCGATCCGTCATAGTAGACGGATGAATGCCTAGCATACCAGCCACTTAGAGCTTTCAAATATTTTCATCTACGCAGTTTCCCTAAAAACCTATGGGTCAACTTGCACGTAGTTTTCCGTCACATCCTAACGTTGCCGTACATTAGGATAATCTTCCTAGCTTGATATTTTAAAGATATATCATTTTTGAGAAATTAACCATGGTGAGATTTGAACCCGAGTCTCATGATTGTAGGGTAACTTGCAGACCAGTCGGCTACACACATCGAATCAAAAGCGTTTTTTGAAGATGGAACTCAAAAATATTCCGTAACTTTAGTCTAATTTCATAGGGAAGCCAAGGAAAATTTTCTAATGATTAATATATATTTATAATATTTATTATCAATAAAACAATGTAAATGAGGAATAGAGAAAATTCTGTACACACTTAATACAAATAAAACGTTATAAGTTTTATTTTTATCTCTTTAGTTCTAAAACTAAATATGATTCATAATTAAACAAAGTATTCCTGTTCTCATTATAAACAAATATATTTATTTCTTAATGTTATTTTAACCGTGGATATAATGTTATTTTTTCTGAGTCAACTATTGTTGTGTACCTATAATATAAGATATCAAAAGAGTCAAAATATCATCTCAACACTGAAATTTTGTCTATAGTCAGGGTGATGTATTCGATGAACAATATAAAGCTGTCGAAGCGGTGTCTTTATAATGAAACATTTCTACAAGTGAACATTGCTAAATGTTTGTATTAATGGAGCTTAAAATTATATGTGACAAATCTGGGCTATTTTTGTGCCAATTCATTGTAGATCAAAAGTCACAATCGATGGGATACGATGCAGAAATGAAAGAAAAATCGAAAGTGACTTCAGCGGGATTCACACAACGTTGACGATCATTTGTTTACGACTTATGTATTCTCTGTAACAATCATGACGATGTCGACTAGTCAGAGTTTTGTTTGACATTGAGAAAAACGAGAAAAACATGAGAACTGTGATGCGCCAAACATTCTGGTGTCCATTTATATTTGAAATGAACATGGTAAATTCATTTTTTCCTAGCTTGAATATCGACCAGAGGGTGCCACTCAATAATATAAATATTCTCCAGACACAGAAGAGATTCCTCTCTTGAAACCTGAAATAGTATAAACAGCAATTGAATACACCCCAGAAAATATATCTAACTAAAGCTGCATACTGGCGCACAAATATACATACATTTTTTTTAATCGTGTGAGCCCAAGAAAGACAGTTTACTGCCAATGTTGTGCAGGGGGCTACATAGGAGGAATGTCATGAGAAAGAGTGACAGGTTATAGGGGTGTCAAGAAGTGGGTAGGTAAAGGATAAGAATGGGGTGGACGGAGAAAAAAGCACTAGAGAGAGGATGTAAGTTAGTGAGACAGAAGATGAATATTGATTTAATTCTTGGAGATTATAGCTGTCGGGCAAGCAAGTATGCGGAAGGGAATTCCACAGGCGGGAAGTGCGAGAAAAGAAGCTGAGGGAGTAGAATATGAGTTTACATTTTATTGGTTTCACAGTAAAAGAGTGGAACCTAATTACTAATTTTTTTGGCTCGAGTAATTTCATATATAGGGCACCACTGAACTAAGTTCATCGAAGCAGAAGACGTAAAAGCATTTAAAAAAAAAATCTTTTCACCCCAAGCAAGGCGTTTTACTGCCTCTGTTGCGCAAAGGGGAAAGTGATGAGAACATACACACACACACACACACATACACACACACACACACACACATATATATATATATATATATATATATATACATCCTGCATATAATACAAAACCAAACAGTGTGATAGTAATCCCTTGAATCTCTTGTTTTGATTTTAATTAATATAAATGTATTGAACATGAAATCGTTTATTTTCTCTTCAGGGTAGTGACAATTAATCACCATGATGAAGACAAAGGCATCGATTCTGATTTTAGTGCTGTGTGCGATTGTGTCTATCCTAGTGCCAGAGTCAGTGAGATCTGCCCCGTTTCGAAACAAGAAGAATGAAGTGGATAAAGCCATGTCGCAGAAGTATCACTATAAAAGGTATGTTATATTGGATCGATTAGATAACATTTGTAAATTATAAGAAATCCCTTTGAAATTATCCGAATACCGAGCAATAAGAATGACTACCTTACTCTGGGTAGTTTCCCTTTATATCTGTCTTTCGTAATTCCGCACACATATCTCAACATCATGTTTATTTATTGAAATGAGATCCTAAATAGACTATCTATATTATTCGGACAATTGCACTCAACTTCATTGCCATTTCTTAGACGTTTCGGCCCTTGTACGATCCTGCCTTTTCAGGAATTTCGAACTTAATCCTTTATTATGTTCACTGGGATATATCATTCTCATTGTGTGAAGCCACTTCTGGTAGTCATGGGTTATCTCCCTTTAAGCTGTCTCTCTAAGTTACTTGTTCACCATTGCTGTAGCCTGGTATTGAACTCAGAACTCTTCATATCAACTCACTGGAACTAACCAGCGCCTACATCCACTGGGCTATGTGTCCTTGATTTTCTGGTACTTATAAACTTAATGTTACAGTACCCTTTCTTATCAGAGTTCATATTGCAATTTTTATGTTAATGGTTTTCTCTAGTATTTTTTTAATGTTAATTGTTTTCTCCAGTATATTTTACCAGACTTCATATTGCAATTTGTTGAAACTAATGTTTTTCTCTGGGACCCTGTGTTACTGATTTCGATATTGTATTCATCTGTATGTTTGGTTGGCTTAAATGTTTATAGCCTAGCTATGCGTTGATTCCTTATTTTTACGTAGTTTCCAGTGTCTTTCTCTATCAATTATTACAACTTCACCTTATAAGGGGTTGTGATCCCTTTTTTCCCTAAATAAATGGTCAGCTACACCTGATTTTTCTATCTCCCCTCGTGTTACGGTTTTGCAATATTCTTATAGCTTTGCCCTAAGGAGGCGGCTTATTTCTCCTTTATATTTCCTTCCACCACTGCATGGAACGGATTACACACTGTACTTAGTCATGTCCTCCTTTAGTTGGGGTCTTACTCGGGAGATGTACCTGCAAAGTGTAGAAACTTCTGAAGATCGTCCTGATGTTATATAGAGTTCGAAATTACTAGTAACTGAAGAACGCTGGAGCTTACAACGGCCTAAACCTCGTGAAAATGTCAACGATGGTGAGAAAAATAGTCTGAATAATGTAAATAGTGTAAGTAGTACCTCATCTCAGAAGTATAGACAAATACTTAGGGATCCTAAATAGTCTTTCAAAATTGTTATTAATCTAGCTTGTTGAATTATTCGGATCTTTAATTTTCGACAGTTTCAAATCTCATCTTCCACGGAAATTCTCTGATCAGAGACTGTAGAGGGAAGGGCAACATACCTGAGTACTTTATAAGATGCTTTCCAAGAAATGTCTGCAGATGTTATTGCAAATACTATTGTCACATAGTAAATCGTTTAATTCAGTTGCATCAAGTTGTCTTTCGATTAACCCAGCAGGTGAGTATTTATTTACCCTATACGCAATAAGTTCCAAAATGATTTCGTGCATAAATTCATTAAATGAATATAACGAACCCAGCGGGAATTAGAAATCGGATTTCTGAGACACTATCCATTTACCAACACGCACAAACCAAGATTACATAACCTGGTATTCCCAAGCGATCATCCATCGAGGTACTGGTTAGGTCCGACGTTGTTTAATTTCTGCAATCCTATAGCAACTGGTGTTTCAACGTGATATGATTGTAAGCCTTCTGAAGATTTTAAATGTATTCACAGTCACGAGTGCGACCGGCAAGACAAATGACTCATACACATACAAATTAATTCATAAAAAGCTGGGAGAAATTCTTTTCTTTTACCATCTAGACACGGATCTGAATTCAATCTTTTCGCATCTCTTAACTTCATCTACATACTCTGAATATTTATCGTATCACTAGATTAGTGTAAGTCATAGAATAAATAATTAAAAAAAGTAACATCTGAAGTATTATGCTTCAGTAACAGCTACTCCATTGTATAAAATTTATATACAGAACTAATGTCAGTCAGTCAAATGCCATACGTAATACACGCTTTAGTCAATCATGTCTCGAAAGAGACATGACTGATTGGGCAGAACCTTATCCCGCAGTAGGTAGCCATTGCTTTCCTGCTGTAGACTGGTTTTCAGCCAAGGCTACAGAACCAAATATGTCCTATTATTAAACCCATAAAAGAGACGGATTAATACCTTTCCCAAGGGTTTTTATGCGTAAGTGAATGAAAGGAATTCATCTGGAATTCGAACTCAGCTCCCCGATTTGTCGTTCCGATATCCACTGCGCCACAACGCACGTCCAAAAACAAATAACGATCGCTAAATATGAAAATCATTCAGGCAATTGATTTACTTTCAATCTTCGTTTCAATTTCTCAAACTTTCTTTTTTATGCCTGCTTTTGTTACATATTTTCTGTAGAATATTATTTTTGGATACTTAAAGTGTGAATACAATATAAGCAAATCCGACCATGTTATAAGAATCATAATTTGTACTATGATAAAATTGAAGGTGATCCGATTGATTATATTGATTACACACTAATATACTATACAAATCTATTTTGAAGTTTCAGTACATTAACATCGCTATCGACTTTTCTTTTCATTCACACGGACAAGATAGAAAATTAATTACCTTCGAGATAATTTTCTTTCCAATCATGGACAATTAAAATAAACATACAAATCTCTTAAAACCTATTATTCAAAGTGGTGTTTAACCAGCCTTTGGTGTAGATATAGTTTTATTATTTATTACGATATACAAAAAGTTACCAAATATCTATCTATCTATCTATCTATCTATCTATCTATCTATCTATCTGTTTTTTTTTCTTTTTTATGAAATGGTAGCGAGTATGTTTCCAGCATCACCAGTCGGTGTTCTAACCCAAGATTTCGAATGTCAAATTTCAAGGCAGGTATTTTTCTTTCGGCAGAATTTAACTGAATATTCTATTTCTCATCAGTCAGTAAATTGACTTACCTGCAATTATTTCCAACGTTCACCCTGCATAGATATGTATACCTCTGACGTAAAAATGATTTAAATGAATAATGCAGTTGTTATAAATGCTTAAGTTAAAAAACATTCGTAAGATTATTATTTATTTTGAAAAAAAAGTCTAAATTGCCTCAATCTATTCACACATACTTGTTAGTAAACGATATCTCCAGGAAGAACGAGATTTTAAAATATTTATGATCACGAGAAGTTGACCACAATAACAGATCCGCTCTTAGAAGGACCTGTCACTTCATCTTATGAGAGAGTCCATTTGAGTTGAAGAGCTATATAATATAAATATTTTCTACATGTCATTTAAAAATGAATGGTTATCGATAATACCGGTTGTATAATTATTTATAATTTAATTTAACAAAAACGTCATTGCAAATACTAATTGCATATGATATGAACCGAAGAATGAGGTAATTACCAGAAATATAATTCTTTTCATTGCATATTTTTATCGAATAATTATTTTTCTTTATTTGTTAATTAGCTTGAGAAGCAACACTTACTGTTTATTTAGTTAAAAATTAGAATAAAAAGCTTGGGTTAGTGTTCGAATGATCTGGATCAGATCAAGAAATCTTTGTAACGAAAAATCTGATGCATAACTTTTTAATCTGATTGTTATTCACTCCTATAAATCTTCTGCACCGTGTAATTGTAATGTCGAATAATTTTAATATGATTAATTTCTGTTTAACAAACATCACAGAATTTTGTCCATTGACAAAAAAGAAGATGGCGTTAAATAAATATTTTCATATTTATCTTTTCCCAACTGAAATACTAATGAGATTTATGCAGTCAAATTTTGAGAAAAATATTCAGAATTTTATTCGATCAGATTATATACAATTTGCCGTAGAAAAAAAACAAAAAACACCAATAATATATACGAATATATTCTTCGTTTACTTAAGGTTTACATAATACGTGGTTTTTGATATTTGTTTAAATAAATATATTACAATTAAAACATATATTAGAAAAATATGGCAAGTATATGTTTTTTATTTTACTCAACAGATTCCCTGGTTTCCAGTCGAATGCAAGAAAACAAAAAATGAATCACACCCGAGGAATTTGGCCTGGCCTATCAATAAATTCTATTCAAAACTATCGTTCGGGCATAAGCAATAGGGCTAAGAATAACAACCCTGTTTTATGGAGTTTTAATTTAATACGATCTGTAAAATCACGAGAAAGACGACAAGCGCTACCATTATGGAATTCTGGTTTGATTTCAAGCATTGCTGGAATAACCACGATGATGAAACGAATAAATCCTGAAAGTACACAAATCAGAGATCAGCAAGCAGTTAAACCAATGAAGACAAACACCACCGTTTCAAAATTTTCTAAAACATTATATTTATGGCTGAAACTTTTCAATTTTACTAGTCCGATGACTGGGCGTACCCTCAGCTCTGCCCCGAAAAATATTTCAGTGCTGTCCAAAGTTGCCGTTTGGAGTAAAAATAAAGGAAAAGCATCAATGCAAAATTCGATATCATTGTCTTCGAAACACGGATCGAACAAGAACTCACGCACAGAATACCCTCTGAATTCTTTGTTTGCAGGACTTAAAACCTTAGAGAAAAATATAAACGATTTAAAAACGCACGAAAAGAAAGGAATTCTATTAAAAAGAATCGAAGCTGTCATTTCGTCAATCAAGAAATTAAAATACAAAATTAAAATCTTTCATGCTTACAGATGGGGGAGTAATATTGATTTGTTAATGTCTTACGCCTCCCAGGTACGAAATCCCATGGAAAATCAATTGATGACCGATAAGATAAGGTTTGCTTTGTTCGAGGCTATTATCAAACAGGCACACACGCAAAAGTTGGCGGCAGCGAAATCGGATCAAACAGAAAACATATTGACGAAACCTCTTGCATTTACATTGCTTAAGCCCTTACAAGCAAGAAAACGTCGTTCATTGGTAACCCTGCCTTCCAGCGACAGCAACATTTTAAATCCACCTTTCAAAATCGAATCATCGTCTCGACCAAATACCACGCTGAATCCAAATATTCTGCAAGTGGCCCTTAAAGAAAAACATAAAAACGAACCAAACCAGACCTATCTCACCGATGTAAACGGGCTAATAAGCAGTGTTAAAGCATCGTTAGATCATAACGTTGATTCCTTAACCGACATGCTGCGGCCGACTGCAAAAATACCTCTCAATGAGGTTAAGCGACGCGAAAAGCTATTCGTTGATGAAATCACAACTGTTCTCGACCAAGCTGAAAGAGAAATACAGATATTCCGTACTAATTTACCTGAGATGACGCCTACCGAGAAAACGTTAACACTGGACAAAATTAAACATCATGTTCGGCACGGAATATCGACCGCCATCCAGAATTACGAAACAGCAATGATCCAGAACTAAGTATGTAACTTCAATAAACTGAGATTGTATGAATACATGAAAATAAATGGTAATATGAATAAATGAATTCCTAGTCTATTTTAGTAAAACAAAATAATAGCATAAATGAAGATTATGCATATAGAACGCATAAAGAGTTTTATTGATATTTGCTAATGATATTTGTAATCTGTAATGAATGTGTTAACATATTCGATGAGGATTTCTTGAAGGAAAATGTCCCATATATGCCTCAATATCCTTTAAAAGAGCGTGTGACTTAATTAGGCTAACTTTATCCGCAAAGAACATTATAGTAAGCTTTCTTATTAATTATATAGTCATTTTATTATATTCTCTCACACCAACTAACCGCTTCTATTTTTGTAGATTTATCGCCTTGCTTGGAATGAAATGATAAAAGTAGCTATAAGTTTACCTCAGATAATTTATTTGCATTTAGCTTGAATTCATATTAATATTATTTAATGAAACGATAAGATTATTTTTAGATGTAATAAGGGTAGACCAACAGGTGTACAAATAAGAGTACGCCAACAGGTGTATCTTAATCAGCCTCTAGTTAACAGCCCTAATTTTTAATGTCAATCAATAGGTAAGCAAATCTGAGGTAATGAACATGATATTTACTGTAGCCCATATTTTCCCGAAGAGTAAACACGTACATGCTAAACATTCCTATGGATTAAGATAGGAAGCTTTACTTAAAGCATCAGGCATTAGTTTTGTTTATTTCTTTCTTTATTTTTTTTACAGAAATGATTAGTGAAAAATATGTAGCAATTTTTTATCTGAGGTTCCTGCTTGTGTCACGGAAGGAAATTTGCATACAATAGAAAATAAAGGAAATAATGTCAATAATAACAATAATAATGTCATGATGCTACAAGCAAAGTTTCTGATCTTAATTCAATGGAGTTTTATCATGTACGTGTTTAGTCTACTGGAAAAGATAGGCACAGATAAATATGTTCATTACGCCCAGATTTGCTTACCTGTTGCTCGATATTAAAGAATCAGAGTTGTTCACTTGAGGCTAACTGAAGATATATCTCTGATCATGAGTAGAAACATTTGAGAAGCATTTCGGCCTATAATGTACAGAGGTTTGTTTTGTTTGATGTTTATTTGATAAGCTAAAGCGGAATGAGAGCACGCACAATCGTAGACCGTTAGAAAAGCCTGGGTTATGCAACCTGAAATCATTATTAACTTGGTCCCAGCAACAATGTTGTATTATCAGGATACCGCACATATTTGACTGTGCTAAATGTTCTTGGTATAATTTATATATTCTTCTTTTTCTATGTGCCCTGTCCCTTCAGGACATAGGCGATCATGGTTCTCCACGTCTGCCTATCCTTGCTAGCTCTTAGTATGTTTTCTCCTATTACATCTCGCAACGCCCGTTCCGTCATCCACCTGATCAAGCCCTGCAAATATGCTATCTGATGCCTTCCCCTGTCTCTTTTTCCTTCTACCTGGCCTGTCAGTATCAGGTTTTCCAAGCTCTCCTTCCTCATTGCATGTCCCAGGTGCTTCAGTTGTCTCTTCCTGGTGCTCACTATTAATTTCCTTTTCGTTGCAATTCTTTCTAACATCTCATCATTGCTAACATGCTCGGTCAACGATATCCTCAGCATCCTTCTGTAGAACCACATTTCCGCTGCTTCGAGTTTTGTCCTCATATTCGATGATATTGTCCAGCATTCACTACCGTATTGAAGAACATAGCAATCCAGCACTCATTTCTTTGTTTCTAGTGAAATTTTCCTGTGTCTTAGTATTTACTCAGTTTTCTGGAATGCGTCCGTTGCTGTGCCAATTCGCCTTCGGATCTCTGTGTCGCAATTTCCATTTTCCGTTAGAACACTTCCTAGGTATTTAAATTACTGTGATAAAATAGCTTCATGATATTTTCTATTGAGCATACTGTAAAACAAAGGCAAAAATAAAAAGCTATGATAACACAGGTTTTTATATAGATAAAACCTCTTGTTATATGCGAGTTGTATTTTTGAATACATTTAAAAAATTCTTTAAGGCAAGAGCTACCAGTAATTATTTCAATGTGTCAATCGGAACATTTTCAAATCAGTTCGAGGGCTCCAGATACAAATAAAATTATTAATGTCCACATGTGTCACATTTCTTCGATTTACTTTTCAATGTCCGTGTGTTTTGAAAGTTCTTGAAAATCTTCAAAGATACATTGCAATCTGCAAGGACTATCATGCTAATAATAAATTACTATTATTATGTCACTTTTCATCATATTTCGATTTCTGCTATGTTCGCACTGCCTACCAAGTTTGCGAGAAGACATAAGGCAGGTCGTGGTGTGTCGTTATGACTCCATTTCATGCTTTTTCTATCCCCTCTAACATTCCTAGCGTTACATAGACAAAATTCTCCTTAGTGTGTGGGCTGTACTTAATAAGACAATTTCTTGTATATCTCTTAAGCTGGAGTTTCCAGGAATTCTTTCAATGTGTTGTCTTGTTCCATTTTTATCAATCCAAGTGCACCTACTATCACTGGCACGATTCTTGTTTTCAATTTCCACATTTTTTCTATTTCAATTTCCAGGTCTTTATATTTTGACAGCTTTTCGAATTCCTTGGTTGCTATGTTACAATCCGCTTGACAAGCTATATAAATTAATAGGCAAGTTTTTCTTTCTGTTTTTTAACAATAATATCCTGTTTATTTGCTTCATTTTTTTTTCTGTCTGCGTAGATGGTGTAATCTCATAGAATGGTGACATCTTCTATTTCTGTAACCGGTGCTGGGTAATGTTCATACCAGTGCTTGTTTACATATCTTCCATATTGTTTGCGCATTGTCCAATGTAAATATTGACCACTCTATCGTGACGATGTTTATATTCATTTGGGGCAAGTATAGAACAGCCTGAGATTAGATGGTCTATTGTTTCTTGGTATTTATCACAGAGCCTGCATTTTGGATCCACATTATTATGTATAATATTTACCTGGAAGTTCCTTGTGAAAAGACATTGGTCTTGCGCTGCAAGAATAAAGCTTTCAGTCTCAGACGTTAATCCAGATGCACGTAACTGTCGATGTGTATTAACTTTATCAACATTGGACTTATTAGCACGTTCTGGATATTGGCCATGCAGAGGTTTTTCTTTCCAGCGTTGTTTCATTTGTTTACGAGCTTTATCCTTGGCTTTCATTTTCATATTTTTTGTCGCAATAGTTGATTCTTGGCTTCTGTTTTGCTTTTCTACAGAATCTACTAACTGCAAATCTTGTTTGTAATTTACTGCCTTCTTTTACTATTGAATATTTTTTTCTTTCTTTCTTCATGTTGCCTTACTAATTGTATCATCCAATCCTTTGTTGTTTCTATCTATGTTAGTAAGCCAGTAGTTCCAGCTGAATAAGACCTCTTTCAACTTCTTTACGGGGTATGTATAGACGGTCTACATCATCCAAAGTCTGATGTATCTTATGCTTAGAAAGAAGATTTCTTGTTTTAGAATCCATTCGCCAGATGTCGTTTAGAGTCCAGTTTAAGATGTTGAAGCTATATTGGACAACTGGGATTGCAAGGCTATTAATGGCCATAACTCTGTTCTGAGAATTCAATTCAGTTTTTAATATCATTCGTAACCTTCTATAGTACTCTTTACGCACTATTTCTTTCATTTTTTTATGGTGAATGTTTTCACTCTCATTTGCACCTAGGTATTTTTAAGCTTCTTCTGGTTTCAATTCTTTTATTGTTACAGCAGGGTCTGAGCTAATTGAGGATGTTTCTTGTATTGATCGACATAGAACTGTAGCTTTAGCACATTTGTTCAAATTGAACTTCATTCTAATGTCTTCGCTGAAGCATTTTACAGTTTGCAGAAGACCTTCCAGCTCATTATCATTCTTCGCATATAACTTTAAGTCATCCATGTAAAATAGATGGTTTATTTTATTTTAGCCTATTTTCTAACCACATTCTGTCTTATTAAGTTGACTGGTTAGTGCTATTAATGATATGCAGAATAGTAATGGACACAAAGAATCACCTTGAAATATACCTCTTTTGATGTTTATTTCATCAGACTTATAGGTTCCATTTATATGATTGAGGTAAAGGGTTGTTTTCCATGTAGACATGCGCTGTTTGATGAAATTGATGATGACGTGTGATATCTTGTATATATTTAAAGTCTTTAAAATCCAGGAATGTGGCACACTATCGAATGCCTTACGATAATTATTATTATGTCATTTGTTCATCATATTTCGATTTCTGCTTTGGTCTCACTACCAACCAAGTTTGCGGGGAGACCTAAGGCAGGTAGTGGCGTGTTGTTATGGCTCCATTTTATGTTTTTCTATCTTCCCTATCATCCTTAGCGTTACATAGATAAAGTTTTCCTTAGTGTGTGGGCTGTACTTAATAAGACAATTTTTTGTATATCTCTTAAGCTGGGGTTTCCAGGGATTCTTTCAATGTGTTGTTTTGTTCCATGTTTTATCATTCCAAGTGCAACTACTATCACTGGCACAACTCTTGTTTTCAATTTCCACATTTTTTCTATTTCAATTTCCAGGTCTTTATATTTTGACAGTTTTTCAAATTCCTTGATTGCTATGTTACAATCCGCTGGACAAGCAATGTCAATTAATTATTATTATTATTATTATTATTATTATTATTATTATTATTATTATAGTTATGTTAATATAAACAAAAATATCTAAATATTTCTCAAAATCCTCCTATAAGTGAAGATCTGGATAGTATAAAAGAAAGAAACTAAACTAAAAAGAAATACAAGTAATGGTAACAGTTAGCCGGAAAATAATACTCTTAAGGCCCTAGAGAAATATGTCCATCATATAAAGTGGCCGAAGAAGAATGATTGTTAAGGAGGTGGATTTGTTTGCATTATAATTTTCATGCTATATATTTAACTTGATTGCAAGACACTGTACAGCGTAGGATGGATGAAGTGTCATTTAAATTGGACAAAAATGAAAATGCACTTACATCTTATTTTATCATATATATTTATCAAAAGTACGCAAAATTATTTTCAAATACTAAAGAATAAATTTAATGTCATTGGCTTTAAACACAGCGTCCAGATAACTTCAGAATATCCTGCATCTCTTTATGTCTGTCTCTCTGTTTAAGTTAGTGAATGCTGAAATAATCCTTGACTTCAGTTCCTCTTTGGTGTTATAAGCTAACGGTAAATGTAACGTATAAAGTGGGAAAATGAATGCAGATTTTCTAAGCGCAGCTAAGATGTGGCAAAAGCTAAAAGTATAAGGCTCAAACCTACTAATTACTTTTAATGATTATAGCGAAACAAGCTAGCTAAATATTACATCACGTTGAGGTGCAGACGTGGGAAGATGAATGGAGGCATAACGTTACCATCACTAGTGATCACCCCAAACACGTTCGTAATCACTGTTGAACACTTTGTCTATATTTCTGGGATTAGATATATTTACAGTATTTACATTATTCGGAATATTGTCCACATCTTTGTTGCCATTTGTACGATGTTTCGTCCGTTGTTCGCTCCGGTATTTCGAACTGACCCTTTTATTACAATCACTGGGGTATATAATTTTTATTCCTTTGCCTAGTCATGAGTTACCTCAGTTAAGAATAAATTTCACTTCAATTACAACCTCTAAAAAGCCTCAGATATTCAATTTATTGTATTTTCAAGTTATTGTATTTCTCTGTAGAAACACATTTCGATTGCGTCAGTTCTTAGCATACGAGTGAAAGTATTATTATATTATTTGATCAAAGAGAATTGTAAGACAACAGAAATGTACTTTTTTTCTGATACGCTTTACAACTAAAAGTTTTTCATCTAATATTCATTCTTATTAAGATTGAAAAATTGTATTTTCGTTTTTTTCTTTTTCAGTTGTAAAAACAATTCTATACGAAATTATTATATTTTTAATTCTAGAAAAATAATTAATTTTATTTTAAACAGATTAATATGAACAGCAATGAGTATTTAATTGTCCATTATTTTTTAAATGGAAACCAGTCTATTTTTTTAGAAAAGTGAATTCAATCGAAATTTGAACGCGCGCAGCTATGAATTGGCGAACCACACAGCATCAAGCTAACTGAAATCCACTTCACACATCCTGCAACATCAAAATGCTATTTTATGGTTGTGATGCAGGCAAAATCTTCGCTTGCAACTGAGAAGAAAGAAGTCCGTTTAAAATCCTTTTAAATGGATTCGGACAATGGCAGCTAATTCCTTCATTCAAGACGGTGGAGATTTTGATTGAATTAATGGTATGCTATCAATCTTGAGCGCCGATGTGAAAAGACGTTAAGTGGCCGAAATAGCTTACTATAGAGAATGAATTAAAAGCCCCCTCCCCTCACACACAAGTGGATGTGTGTGCGTGTTATGCATGCATTTACCTCTACTGGTGTGTAGTTGTTTACACACATATATATCCATATAAACACATCTCTGTACACATACACACAGATATGTGAGTGTATGATATGTATGTGTATCTATATACATAAACCAACATACATGTATGTATCTACGTATATATATATATATATATATATATATATATATATATATTACGAGAAAGTGTGTAAGAGACAAAGAGACAGAGAGAAAGATAGAAACAGAAAAAGAGAGATAGAGAATGTGCGCGCGCGCACACACACACACACACACACACACACACACACACACACACACATATATATATATATATATATAGATGGATAGATGCAGACAAATAGAATCTGTGTAATGGAGAGAGTGATGTTCACGTCGATAATTTTAAATGATTTGCTGTTGGTATATTTTCTATATTCGGATATCGTGTAATTATCGAAACATTGCTTTTTACACGAAGTTTTAAAAGGACAGTAGTCTTCTATTCCTGTCTTCGCCGATATATTTCATTGGATCAACATTTCTCACAGTGATAGTAATTAAATAACAAGAATCATTTCAGTGCCGAACATTAAAAATCACTTGACTCCTCCGAAGCAATAAGATAAAATCTTAAGTGGAACTGAATATGAAAGTTCATTGGCTCTGATTTTCATTGAATTGAATAATCAATATATTCTGAAGCATCTTTATCAACTTCATTACAGTCGATTATATTAAATAAATGAAATAAGGATGTTGTAATCTATATTTACTGTGTGTACATTTCTTATGTCTTTTTTTAAACAATTGGTGATTACTGTTCTCCACACGTTTCAATCTGTAGTGTCTTTTCGTTATTTTTACTATGACTCCTATACTTTATTCTGCCAACAATTAACAAAAGCCTTCCACATCTCCCTATCCATTACATAGGCTACTCACTGCTTCCATCTTTGCATCTTATCGTTAATATAATTTATGAGAGGGAAATTATCAAAGTATTCTTTCTTCATTATGAATTTTATAATTTTAACTCTCTCTTTCTGTTTTTAATTAAAGGATAACACGTTGTTTCCATTTTTCTTTAAGACTTCTTGGTTACATGTTCGCTCCTTGCTATTCTCAGCTTCCTTCTGTAGAACTACATTTCTGATGCCTCGTGTCTCTTTTTTGTCTGTGAGAAGATTATTCAACATTGCCTGGCAAATAGAAGAAATTTCTTGACATAGCTCTCTTCTTTGTTTTTAACGTAATTTTTGTCTTTCTTAATATGTTTTGGAAGGCATCGTTCCCTATTCTAATGTAACTTCAAATTTCATTATTGTACTTTTCCGTTTAAACATTCCTAGTTATTTAAAATTTTGTCTTGTTTTTTTAATTTTGGTATTTTGAATTGTTCTCTGTGCAGACAGCCATATATTTTGTCTTCTTACAGCTGATGTGTAATCATTAAAGTTTTGAGACCTAATTTTAAAACATAATTTAAATATGGGGTGAGAGTAAATATTTTTTTAATCTAGTATAGTTTTCTCGAAGAAGAAACGTTGCAAAGCCAGCCACTCTGTCGCTATTTCCATCGCAAATTTTCTGAGAAGATCCATTCATTAGTTACATTACGTCAGGCCTTTTTATCTAAGACCTACCATGTCATGTATTAAGAAGAGTAGATTTATGTTTTTTCCTCAATTTTCAGTTGCTAAGAAGTAAGTCCAAGGTGAATAACGTCTTCTCAAGTACTGCTGTTTTGAAAAAGAGGCTCCCTAAATGATTCTTCTCCGATTAGTAAAACGTGAAACGATCAAAGTTTAGGACCCAATTTATCCAACAACCTCTTTCAGTAACTCTCTACATTGAGTGGCTTCTGTGTAATGAATTTGTTGAAAATGGTATTCAGTTAATTTCTAAATGTTCTGCATTTTAGATCTCCGTTTCTTTGGTATATTAATTTTTGAACTCGCTGAAATCTTAAAACTTACACGAGTCAACTTCCATGATGAATTTTGAAGATGATGTTTATGAATTTTAAAGAAACAATAACATTTTTCGAACATTTATATCGATTTTCTTCTTCTTCTTCTTCTTCTTCTTCTTCTTCTTCTTCTTCTTTGTGCCTTGTAATTTCAGAACGTGGGCGATCATGGCTTTCCACGTCTCCCTATCCCTGGTGGCTCTCAGCACGCTTTCTCCTCTTACACCACGCAACCACCGTTCTGTCATCGACCTGCTCAGGCCCTTCAAACATGTTATCCGCTGCTTTCCCCTGTCTCATTTTCTTCTATCTGGCCTGTTAGCATCAGGTTCTTGAAGCCCTTCTTCCTCATTGCATGTCTCATGAACTTTAGTTGTCTTTTCAGGATTAATTTTCTTTTTCTTTCCATCCTTTCTAAAACCTCACCATTGTTCAAATGCTCAACCCATTATATCTGCAGCATCCTTCTATAGAACCACATTTATGTTGCTTCAGGTTTTTTTCATTAACCTTTGATGATATTGTCCAGCATTCACTGTCATATTGAAGAACTGACATCACATAGAAATCCAGTACTCGTTTCTTTGTTTCTAGCGAAATTTTTCGGTCTCATAATACTCTACTCAGCTTGTGGAACGCGTCCTTTTTCATGCCAATTCGCATTCGGATCTCTGTGTTGCACTTTCCGTCTTTTGTTAGAACACTTCTTTCAGCATCTTTTAGTATCCCCCGCGTCTTGGGCTGCTCTTTTTGCTGCTGATCATGCAATCTGTTTTCTGGCAGTTTATTTCTAGTCCTATCGTTTCACTTTCTTCAGTTACCTTCTGTATGAGGTCTTGTAAGATTCCTTTCCTTGTCTGCTAACAGTACTGTGTCATCTGCGTACCTTATGTTGAACTAATATTGGCATAACATCTAGGTTCCTAAGAATAGCCTGGATGTATAAGTTGAATAGATCCGGTGAAAAGACACATCCTTGTCTTATGCCCCTTTCTATCATTTTACCTATTAGTCAGATAAAAATTTCTTAAATGAATGACTTTTAAAAATTTGAAGAAAATGTGCTATTAAAATGTAGTTTCTCTTATTGGAGCCTATAAAAAGGTTTCTCTCGCATTTCTCGCTTGTGTTATTTATTGTTTTCCAGTCAGCTGTTCCTTTTCTTTTCGTTTTCCGTCTCCATAATAATAATAATATAGTTTTTCTCATATCCTTTCACGTTCTTGTTGTGGCTATGATGATAAACTATATCCGGCAGCAAGGCTTCTGATCGAAAGATTTGTTGATTTAAGGAGCGTGGAACCACCTCTTATTTACGGTTGTTCCCAGGTTCACCCTGACCCGGAGTGTTAGCACCTGTTAGGGCTCTACCTAACAGAAGTTAACAAAATTAGCAAGTAGGTCTCACCCTTTTACAGTGAGACCGATAAAATGTAACCGGAATTTCTGCTCTAACAGCTTCTTTTCTCGCACTTCCCGCCAATGGAATTCCCTTCCATATACTTGCTTCCCCGACAGCTACAATCTCCAGGAATTTAAATCTAATTTCAATAGACACCTCTTATCACACTAACTCGCATCCATTCTCTCAAACCCTCTTCCCATCTACCCCACACACATTCTCGGTATCCTCATCCGTCTATCACCCTTCTCCCGATATTTCCTTCTCCACTCTTTTTCATCATTTTCCCCTATGTAACCCAATGCGCAACAGTGGCAGGGGAATGCCTTGTTTGGGGTGAAATGATTAAGAAAATGAAGTCATATTTATAATATAATGAAACAATAAAATTTGATAGCTAATTAAAAATCAGTGCATCTCTTAAAGAGTATAAAAACATACACTTTATTAATTAAATTACCAGCAATTCATTTTTGTAATGAAATTGCCAGCGATACATTTAAAAATTACCAACAATACATCTAATGATTAACAAAGTATATATCTAGAAATATATTTTTATTCTAAAAGTATAAAATTATATGCAAAATATTTAGATTTCGGCACTAAATAACACATAGACTTTGATATGCTGCTAAACAGAGTCGTATTTTGACTCATATTTTGTAGTAACTCCTTGTGTCTTCATGTATTCATTGTCTTTCTTGATTAAAAATTATATTTTTCAATACTCCTAGCATGATACAGTTATTAATTCCCAAAATAGACCCGAATTACAACCCCTTTAATCACACTCCCCTCTCCATATTCCAGAAGCACGTGATATTGATTAATATTTAGCGCTATTTTTAAAAGCTGCAATGCACAATTACTTTTTGCTAGCCAACATGATTTATGGGAAGGTAACAACTCGACTCTGGTTGTAGTCCGGCCAGTTGTTATCTTTTTACTTAATTGGACTCTAATTTTCTACCTTGTTTCCTACTTTATTGATTGTGTCTTTCATATGTGGCTTTATTATTTTATTTCTGCATCAATCGCTTCTCGTAAAAGTAGGCATTATTTGCTGGCGAGTATTTGCGTCATTCATGCATCGTTCGTTTTCATATTCTCCACGATTCTCTCATCTATAATTTGGAGCGATTTTGTTGCTTATTATTTTTAAACAACCAATCACATGTACTCGCGCGTGCAGCCACGTCTTTTCATATAGATTAATGGAGAAGTGTAGGTCAGAACGGATGTCAGCATAACAAACATTGAACAGTTGCTAATTGATAGTTATTGAAATCATCTTTTTAAAATGTAATTTTTAACTAAGATACGCAAAAATAAATGACTATATTAAGATCATTTATATCTGTATGTTAAGGCAACAGCTTTACTTCGTGGATATGATTAGATATCGACTTGATATTGCAACCATCATCACCAGAGCTGTTATGTCTTGAAGGTATAATGCAAAAATAGTTTCCACGCATAACTCTTTGTCCAGACCAATTTGTACTTTTTAACACCAAAAGAATAAGACTAACTTACTGCGATATCAAATTGAAATACCAGTTTCCATACGATAACCGGATAAACAACGTCCAGTCTGGTCAGTACCTAAATAGGTGTCCGTTTCGGGTCTTGTAAACTTGGATGTGCGATTGGTGTAGTGAAGAATAACTCTGAATTGTTAATAGGAGAGCCGTGTTCCTGCTATGTTTAGGTACGTCATGAGAAAAGTGAAATGGGAAAGGTACGACTTCAACTATTTTCCCTCCAGCTATGGGTTAGTTAGTAAGACTCGTACTACTAAAATCGTTATTATATAAATAAGTGGCACAAAAATTTAGATTTCGGTATTAATTAACCTGTAGTGGTCGATATTATTCTAAACGAATACAACCACCGAAGTAAACTTTTTGTTCATACTGCAATTATGCTGAACCAATTTTAGTTACAACTCAAATATGTACTCCACTAGAGTCACATAAAATTTTGAATTTAAAAATGGCTTTCTCCTATTCTGATAGACAAACACGACAAAAGATTAAAATCTAACATGATATTAACCCATAACTAGGGAGAGATTAGATGGATTCAAGAATATTTATGCGAAAGTTAATGCAACAATTTCGGCTATGATTCAAATGCCTCAGCAATTATTCGTTCGAAACCTCTACCCATAGCAGCACTTACATCTGTGCCATAATATTGGAACTTAAGAAATATCTCATTAGCGCAGAGTTCGTCAGGCACATTCTAATTCGAAGGTAAAACTAAGTTTGTCTAAATAAAAACGTAACAGATTGTTATTTGCGTTAAATCAAGTTAAACTCATTTCTCTGAAAAAAGCAACAGATGCTTTTCTGGAATAATGCGGAAAGTATGGGGAGCCCAGGGAAGATCAAACCCACTACGCAATTGCATTGGGTTTTAGTGAGACAAGGTTGCCATCCATTATACCACGAGGCGCTCAAAGCTGTCGATGGATAATAGTAAAATATTTTCAATTATGTTGCTGCTAGTAAATTTTCTGATTAAAAAAGGATTGATTACTTTTACTTAATATACACTATTCTTGATTTAAATTTGCTGATTTAAATTTACTTTAAGTTTTCGCAATGAACACAAGAAATATTCGGTTGTCTCTGTAGTGTGTGCATCGATATTAAGGGGTAGAAAATGCTTTGATGCATCGATTTTAAATTACACGCATTCCTTTGGTTTTCTCAGAAATACCCTTGGAAACTTATAAAACTGTCTGTTTTCGTCAAGCTAGAGTTTAATAGCATAGGAGACTGTGATCTCTAGATTTTATTACAAAACAGCCCAGGAGCAGGGAAATTCCGAATTCAAAACTAGATGGGAGTGGGTTAGCAACTTCACCAGGCAGAAATCTACATACCTCAGAAAATACAAAGGCCAATAGTTTGGTGAGGCTGCTGAGCCTATTCTCAACAGCTAAGTCTATGCAAGATTTAGCATCTCCAGATATCAGAGAATGATTAACATCTATAGAGATGACATGGTTCAAATTTGCCCAATCTTTTCCGGAAACATTTGAATTGATTCCACGAATAGCTACTGCATTTCGCCTTGCTTAGAAAGGTTTCTACATGATGTTAGGAAAATTTCGCATGACATTTAGGTCTTTAAAAACTGTAATGATAATGGTAATTGTAATATTAGCAGTTACCTTATGTGTGTGTGTGTGTGTGTGTGTGTGTAAATAACCCTTTTGAATTATGAAGGACTCTTTTTTTTCTACATAATTCTACATAAATCTTCTTTCAAAATATAGTAACGTATAAGGTGAATGATTTCAATTCAATTTATTCTTCGGCTAAAAAAAGATATTCTAATGAAAAAGTTTTAATATATTATGTTGTCACTAATAAAATGTAGCATGTATTGGATAGTTAATGATACGGTCGTCTAACAAAGTAAACTTCTTAATATATATATATATATATATATAATTTGAATAATCTAAGACTATTTTTCTTTATACGTAATTATTATTTCAGAATATAGTTACACATAAGGATAATGAAAATAATTGCCATAAAAATATCAAGTAATTTTACTATATGAGTAGAAAGTGGAAAACAGAACCGTTTTTGTATGAAATCATTACATGCGACGATAAATGAATGCAATGATAACAGTATGAGACAAGGCCAGTGGCTAGATGCAAACGAATCACCAAAACAATAAAAACACTCTGCTGTACACTAAAAAGTTAATGGTTACTGTATGACGATCTTTCGAAAAGGTTATTCATTCTTGTCTCAAGGGAAAACAATAACAGCAACTTCGTGTAGTGGGGAAATTGAGTGTATTCACAAAAAATTGAGAAAGAAACATTCTAGACATGTGAATAGAGATAACCCAGTTTTGCTGCACGATTCTCAATGAAATGCCCAAAAGCTGCATAGCCTGAATTATTAAATTCTGCCTCATCCTCTATATTCACCTGATAACTATCCTATTGATTATCACGTATTCAAACATTTTGAGCTTTTCATTTATAACAAAACATTCTCCAGTAAGGAATGGTTAATTGAACCATTTTAATAGTTTATCATATCAAAGGATGGGAATTATATTAAAGATGAGATCAAGAATTTAGGGTTACTTTGGGGAACAATGATTCATCAACATGGTGCCTTTTTTAACTAAATATATCAGAAGCGTTTTATCAATTGTTCATTATTATAACGTGTCTCATTTCATGTGTCACAACCTAATATATAATTCACTTCCTTTCTTATTTATTTATGATGCGTGTATGATTGCAATTGTAAGGTCAAAAAAATATTTAAAATTGCATCCTTTATTTTTATGATTTTTTGCTAGATTTTCTCATTGATACTGTTTTTTATAACGGTGTAAAAGCTATTTATTTTAAGACTAAGAAATAAGAGTAATTTTTATAATGATTCTTAATATTTACTGTAGATTTTTAATGTGGGTTTGTCAATGTTCTATTTAAAATTAACAAGGATTTGCTTCCAGAAGTTTGTTTTCTAAATTTCATAATGTTTCGTTAAAGAAAAGAATTGTTATCTGTTATTTATTATCGGTCCCTCTTGTGACTGTGGATGCTGGATAATCTAATAACGGATAACGAAAGACAGCTTGGACAGTTTGACACTCACGGGACATATTAGAGACAGTATAGACATAAAACAATATATATCCTGTCAAACGAGTTTCTGCAAATTAATGGCAGAACAGAGTTTAGGAGAGATAGAAAAACATTTATTAAGTCAATTATTTTAACGTCCTGAGATACATGTTAAGTAGTAGATGATGAGTAATTATTTATATTTCATTGATGGATGTGTATCTTGTATTGTGACATAGTTGAAAATCGTTCGAAAAGATTAATTTGATTTTATGCAACCTTTCTACTTGTATATCATAAACACATTTAGTATAAAATTATTAATAATTCAAGTACAATGATTAAATTATTTTGCCGAAGGTAGAATTAAAAAAATAATTCTATCTGTGAGAGCAGATCTGTGTATGTGAAATAACCGAATGTCTGCTCATTTTGGAGATGGGAGAAGAATTGTCTGCAAAGCTAGAAGTCTGAACAAGTCTCTATTTTTTCCTCGGGCACTGTGTACTGGCGTCAGATATCACCACGACAACAGAATACACCTCACAGCCGCTACTCTCATATAATGATAACACAGTAGCTATATAAAAAAATCACGAAGAGTCATATAATTCTAACACAGTCTTAATTTTGGAAATAGCAACAACTCACTTTTCCGTCATATATATATATATATATATATATATATATATATATATCAGTTGTCATTTTTCAAATATTGAAAATTTAATTCGTTCTTGGTAGCCAAAATCCTTTTCCATGCGATACTCTTAATTTTTGTTTATTTATTTTCATGTATGTTCATGTATATTCATTTACTTTATTCCCAAAAAGAATCTCTTTCATATACTCTTAAGGTGATGTCTCTTGTTTAGATTACATAGTTCAGTAGTGTTTATAATAAAAAAATATTTATCTTGTGTATTATCTATGATAATATAAAGAAATTGATAATTACTAAGATCTTCTTCTTCTATGTGCCATGTCTCTTCAGCATGTAGGCGATCATATCTCCTTATCCCTGGTGGGTCTTAGCACGGTTTCTCCTGTTACACACTGCATTCCCTATCTCTTATTCCTTCTGTCTGGCCTGTAAGTATAAGATTCTCCAAGCCCTTCTTTCTCATTACATGTCCCAGAACTTTAACTGTTTTTCCTGATGCTCAGTCTAGTTGTTTAAATATTAATATGACGTATTCCTGAATCTGTCTAAAAAGCTTTAATGTGCCAATTGGTTCATAACTTTTGAGTTCTAGTAACCGAATCTTTGTTTTTGTTTAAATGTTTTTTGCATACGAAAACTGAAATAAATCATTAAGGCCAAAACAGTAATATGTACATAAAATTGTTTCAAATCTATTTTTAAAAAAAGTTACAAAATACAGATGATTTCTTCTTTAACTTCTTAGATCGGGAATTATTATCTACAGCAGGAGAAATGGTTTTACCATTGTTTTTACAACCGAAAAGTTTCAGGCGAATCATTGTAAGCATAATTTGTGAGATTTTGTCTGATTGTAAACAATGTAAATGAAACCAAATAAAATTACAACATTTAGATGTGCACATCAATAACAAACCTTGATGGATTAAATAGACTGGGAGTCAGGGAAGCATTTCAAAATTGTTTTTTATCATTTCACTCCATGCAAGGCTGGGCCATTACCGGTGTGCAGGGTATTAAAATGCGAGAAAATGTTGGATACAGGTAATATTGAAGAAGTTAGAAGATGACAATTGGCGTTGCATTCATCTTTTGAGATTGTAGCTATCAGGTAAGCAAGTAAATGGAGGGGAGTTCCATAGTCGAGAAGTAATAGAAAAAAAACTGTTCGAGCAGAAGTGTTGGTTGTATTTAATTATTTCAGCGGTAAAATGGTGAAATATTGCTGTCAATCTAGACGCACGCTTAAATTCACGTGATCAAAAAACCCAAAACATTCTTCAGAAGTGTAACCGTGAAAATATTTGTAGAAGAGAGAAGGAATCTATCTCATTTCGGAAAGAAAATGACTGGAGTCGAGATGCCAAGGTAGTACCAATTACATTGCAGATCTTTTTTAGAATTTTGTAGAGAAATTCGAGGTGAACACCTGACCAGATATAGCAACAGTATTGTTGCATTTTATTGAAAATTTTAATTGCAGTTTAACAGTTGTCAGAAGTTAGGAAGCAAATATATATTTCCGGAGAAATATAAGCGTTACAAAGTTCTCATATGTCTACGTAAATACAAATGACAATTTTTTTAAAACTGGATTCAGAATTCTTGTGTTGATAACGATTTCTTTTTTAATATTAGTTTTATTCATATATGTTTTCCTGCCAGCTAAACGTTGAAGTAGCCGAGTACAGGTAAGGTTTACGCTAACAGTTTCCTTTTAAATAAAAATCTTATTTAAATGGATTTATTGCGTTAAGGATTTTGTTTTTCTAAAAAAGAATAAATAATTTCCATCATTTAACTAAGACATAGTCACTTGGACAGCGGAAATGTTTTATCCGACGCAGTAGGTTTTGTTTCTGTAAAGAGACATAAAAAAGAAAAATATATCTGCTTTCAAAACAGAAAAATATCTGACAAAAATATATTCAATTTCAGACGTTCCAAGAATTATAAAAGATTTACCTAGTAAGATAATTTTTTCCTAAGACGATTTAGGGTTATATTTACGGAAGTTTTACTTAGTAACCAGAATATGACGAATAAAAGATATGTGTTTCTTTTAACGTATTCGTTTAATTGTGACGTAATGATTTTAAAAATATTTTCAGTAAATTCTTCTTGTGATATGTGTACTCATAGGTGACAAGCATGACATAATGGATATTGTAAATATTATATTTAAATATTCAGATTCCAATATCAAAATATGTATTTCTAAAGAAAATATACTTAACAAACACCTAATGTAAATTTGTTTTCCATTATAAGGTCGTTGAATAATACAAACTTGCATTAAATGATAAACTTGGATAGATTTTCTAAAAACTGGCAATTAATTCCGAGTTATAACGCGGAAGTTTATATGTCCAGTGATGTATACAAAGAGAAATTACAATAAATATCTTGAATTAATGATCTTAGGAACTTTCGGACCAAAGTACCATGGATGGGATATTTTTTTACCGCAGAATCAACACAGTCGACTCAACATCTGACAACTCACCTCCGTGACATCTTAACATCAGGAGAACACATGACAATCTACATGAAGTCAACTTAAAGTTTTCACAGAATTTATAGCTTCAAACTGTTTTTGGCTGTCATATTTTGCACATGACTTACATCGGCTTTTAGCTGTAAAGATTTTAAAAGTTTGGCTGTGTGTACTAGTGAGATATTAGTTGCAAATGCCTATTTGGCTGACTGATGTTTAAGTTTCCAGATCGAACAAATAACCATGCTGAAACAAATGGAAGACTACACACAGAGCTCGAGAAGGTGAACTCTACAATATGGAGATTCATTACCGGGGTGCAAAAGTTGGAAACAGAAAATAAGATGCATTTATCGATCAATTAAAAGTAACCTAAATTGAAACAGTATGTGAAGGCAGATTAAAGAATTATGCAGATTATTTCATATTTTTCAAAATGATATTCAACTGAATGTTGGAGGGAAATTGCATGCAATTTCCAATAATTTTAATTAAATATAAAGTGGTGTATTAAAACTGGCCTTTAATAGTTTTCTTTTATTTGGTTTTAAAAATTCGACAAAAATCTCCACATTATTAATACTGAGTTTTCCTCACGGCGAGTAGGCGGAGGTGTACTAGAATTGTGTTCACACAGAGATGAGTTGGTCATTATTTTTTCGGTGGCATTGTGTCGGCGGTATTGAGTTGACAGTGATAAGTCGTTTTGCACATCTCAATACCTGCCTGAATACATTACATTTTTCTTGAAGTCTTCATTATCTTAGTGCGGACTTATAATGCCAAAGAGTGGCGCACAAAATTGCCATAAAAAACAAACAAACAAGAGAAAACATGTAAAATGACAGCAAAAATGTAGGAATATTACATTACCTAAAAACTCCATAGCTAATAAATCTCGAATACGACATGCTAATATCAATATAAAACTTAACATTTCAAAAGCAGTTAAAACTTTTATAAAGTTAGAGTTAACTTAAACAAATATCTTTCAAGAGTTTAAAGAAAATAATTTACGAACGAGTAAAAGTTGCTTAGATTGAAAGAGCAGACTCAAATAATTATTATATCAATAAAATTTTTCATCATAAATATGATTTAGAAAACTCTTTAAAAAATGAATTTATGCAGACGAAGGTATATTTTTGATTTTTTAATCATTTCAAACCAAGGAAGGTGGAGTCACTATTTCTTAATAAGGGAATAAAGAAAAAAATGGGTACAGGGGATATTGAAGAAAGGATAATAAAATGGAACTCAAGAAGATGGCAATTGACGTTGAATATAAATTTTCGGGGTTTGTAGCTATTAGAAAAGCATGTCAATGGATGGGAGTTCCACAGGCGGGAAGAGCAAGAAAATAAACTGTATGAGTAAAAATGACGGTTGTATTTAACTGACTTTATTCGAAATGCTATTTTTGCATTGCAAGAGTTCTGGTCAGCAATCCCCCAGAAACAATATAAGTTTGGCTTATCTTCAGCTCCTAATAGTTGTGAAACATTATGAGACACTAAAACCATGAGTTTAAATGAGTTCTGATCTAAGTTTTATAGTAGCACAGATGAAGTTAATCTCATGCGAATAGCCACTGTCTTGAATCATGATTCATTTCGTTAATGTAGCTTCATTTGTTAAACAAAATTAATTTTCTGTCAGATGTTTTACTTTTATGTCATTTTTATAGGCAATTAATTTTTACACATTTTATCTAAAGTACAGAGATATGGAACAAAGCTAGGTCATCAACGTATGCATTCTCTTTTAATAAGACTACTTATTTTTAAAAACAATGATTTGTATGGAATTAAATTTGTGTCTCAAATGAAGGAAGAAATGAAACTTTTGGAGAAAGAAAAGTTTTCACATCCACGTTTAGAATAATATAGGACTGTTAATAATATGAAGAGATCCAATCTAGAAATTAAATTTATACTAATACATATGTATATAATTATAAATAGAATTGATGATCGTTATTGAAGGCAACACTTTGTTAATTTCGTTCCAGTTTATTCAGCTTTGTTAATTCAACATAAACTTTCTCGTTTTGATAATCAGGTGAAAAAACTTTTCAAATGAACTGAACATATCTCCTGATAGTTAAATGAAACAAAAAATATTAACATACGTACGCGCTCGGGTTCCCCACCTTAAAAAAGACCTTGTGTTACATCTCTCTCAAGTGGGAGAGAAGAGTAAATAATTACTTACCTGGCCCCGGCCTTCGGGCTGAGGTCGGGAATGACCAAATTAAGACCAGTTTTGAACCTATCCACTGCGGTGGATAGGTAATATTTTGACCAGTACCTGGGCGTACGCGCTCAGGTTCCCCACATTAAAAAAGACCTTGTGTCACATCTCAAGTGGGGGAGAAGAGTAAATAACAACATATTAAAGAAGTAGCTAACATATGATCGGCAAGCGCACTCTTGAGCAAATTATTTGAAACATAACAAATAATGTGTTGCTAAGATTTTTCACACTTTCCCTGATCCTGTAGACGTCGTCACTTGGCGTTGTTTTCTCTTCCGACCGCATTTTCCCTCACGTTTTAGGCTGATGCAAACAGTTTGCTTCTTTGCTTGAAGCTAGTGACAATTGAAAGGTTGACACTAACAATAGACGTGATCTCTCTGTAAGGTTTGCCAGTGTATTCGTACGCTTCCTTAGAAAAAGGTCCTTCGCAGACAATGACAGCAAGACAACTAATCAACAGTCAAAACATTAGTGTGTGGGCATGATAAAATTCTTATGCAATCACCAATGACGCAATATTTTTCAAGACCAAACAAATTTCATAATAAACCGCAAAAATAGATTTATATGACTGTACACAACTGCAAATGACTTAACCTGATGAAAAAAATGGAATCGAGTACAGCCTGTCACTCCAGTTGAACTAAAACTGGCTGTATGGTAAAGGAAAATAAACTAAAGTCGTTGTTTCAACTAATTTGCACAAGGGTGTATTAATAATCAGAATTGGTCTTCTTCGTTACGTACACACCAACTTCTTTTTCTTCTTTACATTAAATGATTACTGACTACGCACCTTCTGATTTTAGTTTCTTAAAATTGAAGTAAAAAACAAAACGATTTATGTTATTTGCCCTTTAATATTAATGCATTACTGGTTAGATAATAAGCATCCTACTTGCATAAATGGATACAATTCATTTTTAAAGTTTAACTTCTACATATAAAACGATAACTCCGATAAACATACACGTAACAAATATATAATGATAAAAAGGTAATTTAAAAAAAAATTTTGATATTTATTTTATTCATATTTTTTGTAAAAATATCCTTTTCTGAAATTGATATAAAATTATGGATATTTTTTATGAATTGCATATATAACTTTATGCAATCAACTGTTCATTTGAGAACATATTAATATGATTTTTATACAATGATTATTGAGTTTACTTTCATATTTTTGTACGCAGTAGTTTCGCATTTAAGATGTATTTGGTAATATTTTATGAACTTCTATCAAAAACCTCAAATATCTCCAAGGGAATTGTTTTCTTCGCCATTTATTTTTCACACCTGATGATTTTTCCTGGAATTTTCAGAACAAACAGACATCAGATGTTATATGCCACATCTGGTATCTTATCTACTGATTTTCAAAATTTATAAACGTCAGTTTTTTATTCATTCCCTATGGTGTATTTTTGAGTTATTTTCTGAAATTGCAATCGTTATGTCATTTGACTGATTTTGTGCCATTTCTACGGATTTTCAAAACGCGTAAATATTTTTTCCTATGTCACATCTGGTGTCTTTTCCGGGAAATTTCAGGACTCATAAAACTAGAATTCTTGCTTTTCGTTCTATGCGGCGAGGCTTTGACTATTTTTTTAAATATCTCAAAGTTGTTTGAAATATTTGGCATAATATCCATCTTCACAAGCTCAGGGGTTATAAATTTGCTTTGACCGGTCTTTCATTTAGATCATTTCACATTAATGCGGGTCCTCTAGATCTCTATCCTAGACTAACGTTGGTTTTCTTTACCAACAAATTTCTCGATGTCTTCTATTCAGAACAAAATATTTATGCTGATGACATAAACATTTTCTTGTGGATTCCGGGTGAGGAACCGCACAAAATAATGAACAACTAAACAGCTATGGAGATAGATACATTCAGTAGGTTATAATGAACGTAATATAAAACTTGAACGCAGGTTAGTAAATCCAGAAATACTGTAAGTAAGAAATAAATATATACAAGACTTGAAGTGAAGTCGTTGGAAATAATATATCCGTGTATATTATTCTATCTGAGTGGAGCTCAAAGCTAGTCTGACCTCTGATGCGTAACTTTGGGTAACTTCGGTTTCTCTCGGTAACTTACGTATCAGTTCCGGTACTCTCCGATAACTGCATGGATCGCTACCATTACTCTCCCATATTTACCCTTCTCCCCCACTTGAGAGAGATGTGACACAAGGTCTTTTTTAACGTGGGGAATCTGAGCGCGTACACCCAGGTACTGGTCAAACATTACCTATCCATTATGATATACAAAAACGGGAGATCCCACAACATATTTACTCCTTTCTTAAAAGTATGCCTGATAGAACTGTCAATGTAAAAATGACAGCTTCTCTAAAAAATGATATCCAAATAGCTGTTAAATTGGGCAATAAATGGCTTGAATGTATAGTTGACTATATAAAGTTGTGTATGTAAATTATAAAAATATCCATATAATATTCAAAAGGATATTAACGCCTGTAAAACACAACTGTTGAC
Organism: Ascarosepion bandense; assembly: GCA_037127315.1. Classification (NCBI taxonomy): domain Eukaryota; kingdom Metazoa; phylum Mollusca; class Cephalopoda; order Sepiida; family Sepiidae; genus Ascarosepion; species Ascarosepion bandense. Next base: position 1,827,513 of record JBBBDQ010000189.1, read on the forward strand.
CTTTTAATCATCAAAGTTTTTTTTATTTTTCATCAGTGTTAACCTCCGGAAGAATGACTCATAGTACCTCCTGCACTAAAGATGTCTACGGGCATGAAGTTGGTTGATTACATGGGATCAATTATAGGACTACAGCTAGGAAAATTGGTTCTTTCTGTCTTGTCTGAAAATTTTCTTTCGCCAGAATCTTCCTTGCACATTTATAAATCAACCATCCATGTGTGTATTGCTGCCCTGATATTTATCTCAAGACTTGACACAAACCAAAAAATGTCTGGAATGTTATCGGTCTGACTTGTCAGCTTGACTTCAAAAACTTCTGCAGTGCCGTTTTTCCTTTGTCTTTCCATAAATATATTAATAGTAATTGTTCTAATGAAGTTTCCTTTTTGCTACCTAGACAAATGTAATTTAAGCATACTACTGGGTTTCATCGCTTTATTGTTGAAATAGATATACGCGTAAGTTCTATTCACATATTTTCTTTTATCTCTATTCTCGCCTTTGAGACTCTCGTTTACTTGCTTCACAGCCACCTTCTGTCTTTAAGGAGTAAAACACATCATTAATCGCCATCTTCTGTCTTTCTTAATTCTGTTTTTTATTGCCTATTATCCTCAATAAAGTCTGTTAATTTTATTTCACTCACATTTACACTCTTCGACAAAGTAGCATTATCATCTTGCTTGGGGCAAAATTTGTGAATAAAATAATGTCAATTTTTTTATTGCGATTCTATTTCGCTTCTCCAGTTTGTGCGATTTCACTCAAGGATTTAACGCTAGAGTAGTCAGTGTTTTCAGTGCTTCTATAAAGAAAAATCAACCAATCATTTTTCGAGTGTGAAAATTCAAATCTAGCTTTAATTTCTAATAAGACAGACACTTGAAACCGCCAGCTGCTGCAAAACATACACACAGGAGAAAATATTCTGATTCCAGAACGACAAGAGGTATGAATGCCAAAACATCATCACTAAAACTCTTTTCGAAAATTTCAAAATTTAAACCTTTTTTATTTAGAGAGGGATTCAATTCGTGGTGTATGCATAATACTAAATTATTTTTTACCTGCGGGTTACAACGACTATTTCTTTTTAACCTTATACTCTAACTGAACATTTCCAGTCGAGAAACACATATTATGAGGATTTTTCTATTACATTTTCTGAAAATGTTCTAGCTGACATCACCAAATCAAGACTAAAATAATATTTTTGCTTGCTTTTGGAGTACAAGGAATAGTCACCATGGAACTGTAGTCATTAATTTCTCAGCAGCGCTGATTAAATGTTGCAAAAAGGTGGTAACATATGCTGGCATGTAACATCGTAAACGATTAGTTTAAAAAATAATTATATTTACCAAACCAAAGCCAGATGACTTACGTCAAAATATCTTTTTCAAAAGTCCTTTCTTGACTATTACTGGGTAAGATAGATAAAGTGTTGTCTAAATTATGGAATAAATAAAAATAAAAATGATATCACATTTTACAATATATATTTACCAAACTTACACAAAAACTATCTTGCATTTCTAAAGAGTAAAAGTGTTAAATAAAACCGCCATTGGCTTCAACAACGGCCTCCAGACGACTTCGGAATCTCTTGCACCTCTTCTGAACTGTCTCCTTGTTCAAGTTGGTAAATTCTTCCATAATATTTGCCTTCAGATTATCTTTCGTGTTACAAAGAGATTTGTTGGTTTCTCGTCCAACTGCGACCCACACGTAATAATCAAAGAGGTTGCCGTCTGGCGAGTTAGGTAGCCAGATGTAAGGGGTAAAGCGGTCACAAATATTTTCTGACATCTATGAATGTGTTTTTCTGCTGGTGTGGTATGGTGCAAAGTCATGTTGCTAGAGATGGGGTCTTTTAGCAGCCACCCTTATGACGCAGGGGAGCACTACCTTCTCAAGGCTCTTGATGCAGGTCTCCGTGTTATGTCCGAGGCCCTCACCGAAAATTTCGCCAGTTTTTTCCTTTTAGAACAATCAGAGCAAGTTTGTCATTCAACACTCTGAAATGTTCATATTACAGCTTCCGGTGCGAATGCAAACCAGTACAACATACTGTTACCAAAATTCTGGCAGAATGAACTGTGTCATAGTTCGCTTTTTTCATAGACGGTACCCAACTGACTCTACTATCATGTGAAGTTGACAAATCCAAAACAAACAACGTGCATGCGCGAATTTAAAAATATAAAGTGCGACGATTTAACCAGCTCACTCTGTATATGGTGATTCCTTGACCAAATATTTGCACAATATTTTTAAAAGTTTTATTAACAAATAAAAATAGTAAAATCTAAAGATTTAAAAAATATGGGGTTACTTGAAAGAAAAAAAAATCTTAGATATTTAAATATTCAATCTTAATAAATATTCAAGTTATCTTTCCGCAAATACAAACTTTTAAATTTATGTACAGTTATTAATGTCAACCTAAGCATTTATGAATTCCGAAGTAATATTTTTTAAAATATTATTCACGCAATAGAAGGCCAAGAGCCACTTAAAACAATCCTTTTTTACTGGATGAGGTTGTTTTCAGAGCTTACAAAGAGGCAGCAAGAGGTGACATTATGATCATATGTACATGAGATAACTTTTGACCTTAGACATAAAGAGGCTTAGACCATAGTGATCGAGGAAGCAACTTTTCAATAAAGAAACTGTACTAGGGAATGAGTAGTCTGCTTGGACATTCTTCCCTACAAATGGAATATGAAGGCAATGAGTTCACGATCGTATCGGACCAGGAGAGTAGATTTCAGTTAATAGCAAAAGTAAAATTATTTGTATCCTTTGAATACAAGAGTATGTATATTTTAATGATATCTGATTAAGAATGCCAGTGCGGTCACGCTCTTTCGAAAATGCCAATGACATTCCTATTCCGAGTTGAGATATGCATGAGCTTGAAAAAAATATCAACCTTCTTCTACAAAGTGTTCTAATAAATAGGACTCAGTATAAACTTCTCTAAAACCGAAATTATGAATGAAAGATCTGATGCCACCTACCCATAATAATTTATAGAATTTCAGGATGTAGAATAAGTAAATGTCAAACAGTTGAACTACTTAGGTATATGGATTAGATAAAATAAATTTACGTTAAGATATAAAGAAATTTAAGCATATGGTAATCTGTTTTAAATGCAGTTTCATTGAACATCACAGATTACTCCAAAATCTAAACATTCTCCTAAAAACAGGCGTCAAGTTCTTAAATTGCCTCGTATGATCGACATATTAATATGTATGTCATTAATTGCTTCAAATTCGTTAAAATATCTTAACTGTCATCTGCATTCATCAATTTTTTCACATCAATTGTTAAATATAGCTTTGACTGAATAAACACTATATCTGAATCAACACGCATTGGACGATCATGTCTCGAAAGAGACATGACTGACTAGGTAGAAAATTTTCCCGCAGTAGGCTGCCATTGCTTTCTGCGCTAGACTGGTTGATAGCGAAGGCTGTTCTATTATTTAATCCATATCTGGAGGGAAGAGACGGATTAATACCTTTCCCAAGGAAATTTGTTCGTAAGTGAATGCAAGTAATTCAACTGGAATTCGAACTCATTCCGAGTCGATATCCACTGCATCACAACGCACATCCACGATTTTCCTTAAATTTTTATAAATTTATTTTGAGGTAGCACTGGTAAGATTTTCAATAAATTTCGAATATTTAATAAAAGAAAAGGGTTAATAGTACAATTATCATTTCCATATTCAAACGTTCAAAAATTTGAAAAGCATTAATATACCTATAGCAGCCGTTTGTGGTGTGATGATTAGAAAGCTTGTTTCGTTGAAACAATTAGGATTGTATAGTGGTTTTGAGCTTCACAATATGCTCTACATATTTGGCACACTTTTGCGTCACATCTAAGCTAGGTTTAAAAAAAATCTATTTTTGGCCTTCCGAAATGAAGCAATGGTTAACAAGCTTGTCTTGTTGTGTCAGTTTATAACTGAGTAGTGAGGTCGATCCTGACTGGATGCTCAATGTTTTCGGCCTTCTTCCACATTTATGCTACGCTTGAAAATCACCAGTACTCGTTACCTTGTTTTCATGCATGTTAGTACGTTGTATTCTTTATTGAACGTTTGTGTTTAGTTTAAATCTATCGTGTATGTAAATCTAGAGTAATAAATAGAAAGTGGAGTTCGAGTTCCAGTCTGTTGCATTACAATCATATAAGCGCGAATACACTTGTCTAATGCATAAACATATGTGACTCTGCCAGACATGTATTAATTAGTTGGATTTATATCTGAAAAACCATTGCTGTTATCAATGAATTTTTAATGTCATAATCTCTTGCCAAAAAGAAAAAAGAAAAAGAATTTCTCTTACCTCAATTTAATTTTAACCTTAAATGAACGACAAAGAATAAATAAGTGGTTAAAAACACATCACTCAATCAATCCAAGTATATTTAACAAACTTAAAGGCTAAGTTAATTATTCATTACTTACAAAAAGAGAGTGATAGGTTTATTCTGAAGTTTCAAAAGCAGAGGACTTTTTTTTAATGTCTTTGTTTCAGTGAGGCTAATTTGAAATGTCCGTTATTTGACTTGTTAAATTGTCCTTTATATGCTTGTTGTTTTGTTATTGTTTTTTTTATTTGTTTTTACATTTTGACGACAACTTTCTTTCATTTTATTTTCTGCAGGTTTTATTTTCATCATTTGTGTTAACTTTATTAGTTATCTCGTTTTCATTCAATTTTCCATTCTTTAGGTACTTTTGTTTTCGGTTCTGCCTTCATTACTTAGGTGTCCTATTTTTTTGTCCTCGTTTGATACATTCATTTCAAAACAGATCATATTGAGATAGCGATGGATCCTCCACTCGCTTCAGGTTTTGGTTAAACAGGAAGTCAGCCAGGAATATATAAATACTAGTAGTATAGCCTGGCGTTGCTCGGGTGTAATGAAAACCTTAAAACTAATCCATGGTCCTGGAGCTCAGACTTAGCCTAAAGAATATTTGTTTGAAGTTTAGCGAGAATCGGATAAAAATTGTGGAATTGTATAAAGGACATACAGTCAAATAAACAGACACACACACGAACATCTTACATTATATATATATATATATAATTTATACATACATATATATATATATATATATGTATTATCGATTTTCTGCACTATTATAAGAACTGCAACGTTGACACTTCTGAATATCGTATCTTATGTCTTTGTCTATGAGTGTATCAAATTTGATTAAAATCGGACCACTCCTTCTCTAACCCGATTTTTTCGATTATCAATATTTATCAGGTGTACCTCGACATAAAACCTAGCTAAGAACACTCGCAGACGCGTATAGTACAACTGTGTAAATTTTCATGAAAATCTACTCAGCTGTTTCGGAGTCTATAGGTAACGGACAGAAACACAGATACACACACACACAAAGTCCCATTTATAAATAAGTTTAGATATTTTACTGGCAGATTGAAAGACTGTATTAAATTAAAAACTATAGAAATTTTAGTAAGAATTCTGGTTAATGTAGTGAATAGATGCGAGTTTGTTTTTTTTTTTGGTTTGGCTTGCTCCGAGAAAGCGCTTTTTTATTTAGAGATAAGTGACAATTATATATTAATTATCCGTTACTTATCACTATACTTCGATTTTAAAATATTAAATGTTGTACACGCATACATGTGTGTGAGGTTAAATTTTATGCTAATATTCCTTAGATTTGAAATCCTGTTAAGGTTAAGAAAAAAATTAGTTTCATCACCAACAGCTTCAACATCAAATGTTCAAGCTAATGTTTCTTCCCCCTCCTAATCATCTTCTCCAAGTGAAAAACCAGAAGAATAATATTTGCAGCCAAGGAGACAACCAAAAGGCCCTTATAATTTCCAAGTTATGCTTTCAAGTTAGTTAGTGGGGACATATCTTCTAATCTTATAGCTAGCCTTGTCAATGCCTTCCTCTTGGATTTGAAGGCTATAGGCCTTCTTATACCAAACATTAATATGAAAGATATAATAAATGCAAAGTTGATAGGGCAAAGTGAAAACAACTGCCCAACAAAAACATGATGAAAGTGTCGAAAACCTTATATGTATTGCAGTTGATGGGAGAACGAATCAGGACGCATTGCTGTATGAGGAAAATGTGGAGGAAAATGGACAGAAAACTATGAAAAAACTAAGGAACCAGAACGCCATTTAACTTTTACAAAGGAGGCACCACATGAAAGTAAATATCTGATACATAGAGTTCTCCCTAATAGTGGTGCAACAGGTGTATTGTTCATGAAGAGCAAGTAGTGGATGTTTTGCATGAATTCAACAATGAGAACACTATCAAGGTTATCCTTGTTCACAACGCTAATGGCAACACAGGCTGTGAAGGTGGAATGGTTGCAATTTTAGAAACAAAAAAATCTTCATGCAATTGCTTGCTATTTGCACCATAATGAACTACCTTTCAGAGCTCTTTTCAAAAACATAGATGGTTCCACAAAAGTCCATGCAGCATTCAGTGTACCTCTGGGGAAATTATGTTCAAATGATTCACCACAAATATCATTTTTCACTATTAGCAGTCTTCTGCATTCAATTTTGAAAATTGATGAAATACATGATCTTAGTTGTGACCAAAGACTCCTGTATGAATACACAGTAGATAGTTCTAGAGGTAAGGTTTACTCTAGATATGCCTCCTGGAAAATTGATCCTTTAAACCAGGAAAGTTGGTTAACTTTGGCCATCAGGCTTATGCGTTTATTGAGTCGTGGCACATACACACAAAAGCTCACAATAAAACTCCCCAGTTTAATAAGTTTTATTGTAAATGTGTATGCCACGTGTTGGTTTGAAATTAAAAGAAATAATAAGTTCCACAATCAGCAAGTGCACATTTTTAATATGATCCAGAAAATTAAGAAGCAGCCTCATGAAATCCAACAGCTCACTTTAAGAAATATACAAGGAACTATATTTTGTTTACTGTCTGAAAACCTATACTCCATATCTGATGAAGTTGAATTACGAGAATAAGCTTTAAAAAGAGGTTTGGCCATTAGTTAAGTAAATATTTATTTATATATCAATGACACAATTATTTATTGCAATTTATAGAATCATTTTAAAGATTTTATCTAATTTCACCATAATTATTATAGTAGAGACTGGAAGTTTTTAAATGAATCAATAAATAAATTTTTATATTCTTTCAGGAGTGTGGAGTCAACCAAGAAAAGGTTAAAACGAATACCAACCATTAATTTTAATGCCACACACTGGACACAATTGATAAATTTATCACTGTCGCATTTTTGAACCACCAACGACGGAAGATTTTTCTGAATCTGAACTTCAGGAATCATCTTGACTTGCCAAGTTTGCCCTCACATTCCCATGGTATGGAATGGGCAGTCAAGTTAACTATAAAAGCTTTGCAAACAGTATACGGTTTTGAAGCAAGGCATCAACATAAAACAGCCAAAGTTTTGAGTCAGAAATTGAGACCAGCATTTTTGTATAAGTGGCACTTATATGGAGCAATTTGACTATATATTAAGCACTATTAAAATAATCTTTGTTTTTCCTTATTTGTTTGTTTATTATATTTTCACTTATTACAGAAAAATCATTTAAGGTAGTCAAATATCACTGCTTAATTCATAATGTTTTTTTAAAGCAGATACTGAAAATGGGGGAGGGGCAGATTTTCAATTTGAAGATAAGTAATCATTTCTTTCATTAATATCATTTTTATAAAATAAAATGACATTCCTTGATTTAAATACTAAAAGTATCTGGTTTTCTAACTAATATTCAAGCCAAATCCTGGGAAAAGAGGAATTTTCAGTATATTTTTGTCTGCGATTTTGATGCCAAACGCCCAAAAAACCGTTGAAGTATTTGATCTAATATTTTATATCAGTACTTAATAGGTCCAGACATAACTTTCGGTAAGTGAGATTTTTTTAATATTTTAAAAAAAGTGAAAAATCAACCTACCCTAATGATCATTGATAATTATTTGGGATATTTTTCGTTAAGCTTGCTTTTATCATGACATTTACACTTAACAAAAAGACACGAATAAACCATTAAACAGTTAAATGGCGTATTTACTTCTTTCCAATCTCCAATATGTGTGGAATTCGTATTAATTTATGTGTAGAATATATTCTCTTCTAACATTCTCCAGATATTTTAGCACTCTGCGAAACTAATTTAAATTATGAACGAGAGATCGGGGCGCCGAGTTCCTGTTGAATTCGTTGCATTCACTTTAAACGCAAATACCATTGGGAAAGGTATTAATCCTTCTCTTCCCTCTAGTTATGGGTTAAATAATAGACAGATTTGGTTCTATAGCCTTGGCTGGCAACCAGTCTATAGCAGAAAGCAATGACAACCTACTGCGGAATAATCTTCTGCCCAATGCGTGTATCACGTATGCCACTAAACTGGCGGATATTGCTACCAATGTATTCATTGTTCCAGATTGTCTTTCCTTTTGTGGAAAAAATTCTAGGAGTCATATGCAAGGCGTTTGTATTTACAAAGGGAAAAATTTCAATGGCAATGGAATTGTATCTAGATTCCCCGAATTATTATTTTATGTGGTTTCCAACTTGTTTATTGCACTCGACTAAATATCTTTTTTCTTTTATTGCTACGCTTACGTTAAGAACTATATCATATAAAGCAGAAATATCTGAGAGTATAAAAATCTCTCTCCCACTCTCTCTCTCACTTTCTTTAATTCCAATTATTTCTGAACATTTTTGTATATTGGGGGTATCAATGTTCATCATCTAAAGTGGCTTAATACTTCTAATGTTACTAATATTCAGTCTTTCATTTTTCCACTACTTTGAATCTCAATCAAATAGTGGATTTCCTCAATCGTTTTCTTTAATAAATCTGTTTAACATGCTTTTTTATTTGATTTGTTACTTACCTCCTCTATTTGCCAAGCATCACAACTCTTATAATGCGAATCATGATGTGGGATCTCTTGATATATATTTTCAGTTGTGTAATATGAAATGAAGCAACTATTCACAAGATATTTTTCTGTTCCCGGCGTGATTATTAATATTCATTCCAAAATTTTCTTAAACACGCCCTTTTGGATTTATATTTTTAAACATTCTGCTTAAAACTATTCCACTGCGGTTTATTTTGGGCTTAAAACCGAGATTGATTCTTTTGTAATTTTCTGAAAATACCCGTGTAACCACATCCTCTCCTTGGGCTACACCTACGCATTTTAACAGATATATTTACCAAAATTACATACAAATATCTTGAAATACTAAAGTGTGAATCTATTCATTAAAATCGACATTGACTCTAACCATGACCTTCAATTGACTTCGGAATCTCCTGCAACTCTTTTAGATGTCATCTTTGTTTAAGTTGATGAATGCTGTTGTAATCTTCATCTTCAGTTCACATTTTGTTTTACAAGTAATTTTGTTGATATCTCATTCAACTTCTCCCCACACAAAATAACCAAGAGGGTTGCAGTCAGGGAGTTAGGTGGCCAGGTGTGAGGGTGATGTGATCACAGAAATTGTCTGACAGCCAGGAATAGGTTCTCTTGCTTGTGTGATATGGTGCAGAGACCTGTTGCCAGACATTCAGTCATCCATCACTAACCCCTCAATAAACTTGATGTAGGACTCCATATTCTGAGGCTCCGTAGTTAAATGAATGACGGTATAACGTCATCATCACTATTGATAACTCCAAACACCATGGTTTTGATTGGATATATAATCTAACATTCATCGAGCTTATATACTCCAATCAGATTGTCATCTAAACCTTCTGAAATGTTCCTGTTGGAGAAGAAGGCGCGAATGCCAAGCAATCCAGCTTACCGTTTTCAAAAAGATTTAGGAATTCTTCTTATAGCTGATGCAAAATAATAACAAATAAAAAAATGGACGTTCGCGTAATTAAAAATATATAATAGCGACAATTTACCCATTGCATACTTTAATATTTTCAATCAACTCTTTTTGATATAATCTCTTTTTTAAGTATTTGTTTTGTTTTATTCCTTTCTTATCGTTGTTTTCTTTTCTTTGCTTCTCTTTTCTTTGTTTTCCTTCTGTTTTCATTTTCACCATCTATGCTTTATTTTTTGTGTAATTCTTTTTCTCTTTTGTTCTTTGTTTCATTTATATGTCCATTCTTTCCCTGTGTTTTCTTCCTCATCGTCAACATAATTCGTTTACTCTGTTTTCTTTCCTTCATTATTTTTTCTTGTTAGGTTCCTGTCTGTTTTCCATTTTTCCATGTCATTTTTAAGTAGAGTAGATAAAATATCGCCCGGTTCACACTTCAAGCACGTCTTTTGAACAGGGGAAGAGGCTCATCCCTTGTTTCTTGTTTAGGATGTGGTTCCCGGCTTTCTCTTTTCCAATCATTCTACTCTTAAGTAGCCCCATGCACATTAGTGGCGTCACCGCCTTGCTTGGGGGATATGATTAAAAAAAAAAAAATTCCTTATTTTTTCTTTCCTCTTTTTTTAGTATTTAATTTATTTCTATTTTCCCCGTTGTTTCTTTCTGCTTGATTTCTTTCTTTCTTTCTTTCTTTCTTTCTTTTCTCTTTTTGTTTTCTTTTGTCGCCATTTTATCACTTCTGCCATTTTATCACTTTCCGTCCTTTTCTTATTCTTTTTATTTTCCATCTTTTATATTCATTTTCTTATTTTTATTCTTGTTCCAGCTTTATATTTTTTACTTCCTTAAAGCATTGTATTTCTTTCTTTTTCCTATTCTACTTTATTTTCTTTTTGTAGTCATTTATTTTTGCACGCTTTCCTTTCTTCAGCCTTTCGTCTATATTTTCCTGTTTCGTATGATAGCTTATATTTTTTCTCGACGTTCATTTTCTTTCTAGCTTCTCCGTTTGTTCTTTTCCGATTTCTTCAATTTGATTCTCTGTTAACATTCTTTTTCTCTCTTCCATTTTTTATGTCTGTCTTTCTCCTTTTGTAATTTAATTATTTCGCCTGTTCCTTTATTTCTGATTCTTTTTTTGTTTATACTTTTCACGCATTTTTGTTTTCTTCAAATATTTTTTTTCCTCTTTTCATCTTTCTGGATTTAATTTTCTTATTTTTTTAAGTGTTGACCTATAAGCTTTTTTTTTTAAATACTAACCTTTTGAACATCATCTTTTTCGCTTGTTTCTAGATTTATGATCGTTCGATGTTTTTATTTTTTATGTTTTATTTCTTTCCTTGTTCATTATTTGCATATTTTTTTATATTTCAATCCCTGTTAGTTTTTTCGATCTATTGCTTCTCTTCTAATTTATTTTTTTATACATTCTTTTCTTCTAACGTCTTCCATCCATATCCCGTCATATTTTATTTCTTTTTCCGATGTCTTTCTTTTTGAACTTTCATGTCTCTCTTTTGATTTCTCATCGTTCTTCTCTTTATTTTGTTTTCCGGTTCCTTTCGATCCATATACTTTCATTCATTCATTCATTCATTCATTCATTCATTCATTCATTTAATCTGTTTATTAATTTCTCTTATAATGTCATTCGTTCCCTCCTTGTTGCATTCTAATTCATTATTTTCCTCTTTTTCCTCCGGTCTACTTTATTTAATTTCGTTTTATCAGAATACCGCTTTTAAAAATGATAAGTCGTTTTCAGAGTGCAATGAAGCTGAGCAATTTAGATAGAACCAATTCTTCTTTTAATTTAATAAGTATTTTCCAAATTTTCTCGAAAATTCCAGAGATTCAACCATTCATCATTTTATAAAGAGATATGAAGCTCAAACCTAAGATCAGTTAATATAATGAACAAACTTATTTCATTCTGAACATTTTATTTTAATATACTCCAGTGCATTTTTAAAACTATTCAGAGATTTCACATATTACATCCTGAAATAACGTAAGCCAACTCGATTGTTCTTTACCTCTTCGAAAATAATTGTCTGCATCTTTTCAAAGAATACATTCGTAGAAATAATTTGCACCATTCTTTTCATTATATTTTTGTCGGAGATATTATTTTATCACAATATATAACTTTCTTTATTTTTTTAATTCTTTACTCAGCTCTTTTTATTTTTTCTTCATCTTTTATTTTTTGATTAAAGTATTTCTGAAACGATTCCGCTATAGCAATATAGATGAAAGTATTTTTCAGCAATGATGTTGACCACTGGATAAATATTTGGAACTGTTTATCAAACATAGGAATTGTGTCAGTGCCAAGTAAAACAAACAGTTGTGGAATGCAAATTAATTATATGGTCAGAATAGAAACTGTTACATAAGAAAAAGAAGCTCAGCAATTTTAACTCCAGATTGTTATATCACGTTTACCATCCGCCCGGGCATTGACTACTGCTGCCATATCTGGTCGGGTGCTTCTGGTATCCACTCCAGATTGTTATATCACGTTATGACTGACAGCGATATAAGTAAAAACTACAAGTGAGCAAAGTGGAAAATAAATAATTTCTCTCAAATTAACTCTGACAACAGACCTCAAGTGGAATGACCACATAGAATCCATAGCTAAATCCGCAGCTAAGAATGTCGGTTCTCTGTGTAGGGTCGGGAAGTTTTTCCCGTCTGAAACAATCCTGCACATATATAAATATACCATCCGCCCGGGCATTGACTACTGCTGCCATATCTGGTCGGGTGCTTCTGGTATCCACTCCAGATTGTTATATTACGTTATGACTGACAGCGATATAAGTACAAACTACAAGTGAGCAAAGTGGAAAATAAATAATTTCTCTCAAATTAACTCTGACAACAGACCTCAAGTGGAATGACCATATAGAATCCATAGCTAAATCCGTAGCTAAAATGTCGGTTCTCTGTGTAGGGTCGGGAAGTTTTTCCCGTCTGAAACAATCCTGCACATATATAAATTTACCATCCACCCGGGCATTGACTACTGCTGCCATATCTGGTCGGGTGCTTCTGCTATCCACTTAGGTGTCCTTAACAAAATCCAACGGAAAATCTTCAATGTGATAGATCCCGACTTGGCAGCTCAGATACAGTCACTTTCTCACCGGTGCAATGTGGCTGCCCTGTATTTCTTCTAGAAATACTTTCACGACTTCTGCTTCGATGAACTTAGCTCACTGGTGCACACTATATATAAATTTACTCGAGCCATAAGATTAGCAACTAAGTCCCACCCTTGTACTGTGAAACCATTAAATTGGAAACGAAATTCTACTCCATCAGCTTTTTTTTCTCGTACTTCGCGCCTGTGGAATTCTCTTCCATTTACTTGCTTCCCAGAAAGCTACAATCTCCAAGAATTTAAATCTAAAGTCAATAGTCATCTCCTATCTCACAAACACGCATCTCTCTCTCTCTCTCCGATACTCATTTCTCTGTCCACTCCACTTTCATCAGTATTCTCATCCTTCTATTACCCACTTCCTGACACCCCCCGTAATTTTTCACTCTTTCGTATAACTTTCCTTCTATTTAACTCTCTGAACAACAGTGGCAGTAAAATGCTTTGCTTGGGATGATATGATTATAAAAATGTCTTCTTCTATCTCACTAAACTGCATCCTCTCTCTTATGCTTTTTCCGTCCATTCCACTCTCATCAGTATTCTCATCCTTCTCTTACCCACTTCCTGACACTCCCTATAACCTATCACTCTTTTTCATAACTTTCCTCCTATGTCACCAACTGCACAAGAGTGGCAGAAATTTGCCTTGCTTTTTTATAAAAAAAACAAACTAATATATAACCGTTTTTGTTTTACTAATTATTGTTCACTGACTTCAGCGTTATCCCCTTCTTATGTTCATTTCTGTTGTTTATTGTCAGAATAATTGTATACACATTGACTCAAAAATTGTTTTAAAAATGTTTACATATTGTAGAAAATCTTTGAGGGTAATTGACTTTGTTATTGCAAAACAAAACAGAACATGTTATATTAGTATATGAGACAAAAGCGTAAACAAGCAAGAGGAAGAAGATTATGGGTAGCTAAATAAAACAGCTTGAAGAGGGGGTATCGAAAAACAATAACAATAATAAGCAAGAAAATAAAAGAATAGAAAAGTCGGTTTTCGAACTTTGCTCTTCGTAGCAAATCGATGATAAGCGTGTAATTGTAAGTACGCGTTTAGGAATAAATAATAAATGCCAAGGGTTTAGCAAAGGAAAGAAATATATAATTGTGCGCTGATTACATCAAAACCTTGCATTAATTCCTTTTGTTTACAGGGAGAAGGATGCCTCGACATAATATATTTTATTTTCTCCAGAATTTCTAAATGGTAATCAGAGTTTCCTCTGCTGCTTATGGAAAAGAATTCCCTGCTAAGCGACATATCACACACAATCTTTGATATTTATGTATTAATGAGTTTATGCAAATTATTATATCTACCATGACGTATTGCGTTGATGAGAATCTGACACAAAATGTTGCTGATCCGGAATTAGGGTAAGAATTACTGAGGAAATATAGTTACAGTTAGTTTAAAAGTAAAACATCAAGTTTTAGTTCAACTTAATTGGAGTAGATAGATCTATCTATCGCCCGGTTTACACTCCACCCACGTCTATTGAACAGGTTAAGAGGCTCATCCCTTGTTCCCTGTTTAGGATGTGGTTTCCGGCTTTCTCTTTTCCAATCTTCTCACTTTGTTTAATTTTTTCAATTGGAGTAGATAGATCTAACTATCGCCCGGTTTACACTCCACCCACGTCTATTGAACTTCAACCTCGTCGCACATCGTCCTCCTTCTCCTTCTTTCTTGTATGCTGATTCATTTTACTTCTTCACCATTCAAAGACATTCCTACCAAACAAACACTAATCCATACATACGTACGTACGCATAAACTCTCTCCAACAAATTACTACTACTAACATTTCTTGATACCCTTAACTCATTACTTGTTTTTCATTGAACTTTTAACTACTACCCTTCTTTTCATTCTTTCCTTTTAATACATTTCGATTTTAACATTAAAAAATGTATATCTCATTCTTCCCCACTCACACAATCTCCAACCTTCTGATGATGAAGACCTGATAATTTTTATGATAATTCTGGAATAATCTGTAAGCTGTAGGGAGTTCAGTTTTGTATGACACAAGGCCGTATCAAGTAAATATTAACCATCTTTCTACGGCTACAATATAATTATAATAAGAAAACATCTTTTATAAAATTTTCGATTAAAAAGTGGAGTATGAAGAACGAGGCAACACACACTTTAAGTCTGCAACCTTATGCAAAACAATGACAATGTCAAAAGTAAATCAGTTTTCTCGAAAATAATTTTGCATGTATAGATTTGAATTTGACAGTACAGAACTTCTTGGATTCAGCTGATAGTAAACTTTGCTACAGGCATAACTATCAAAATAACAAATACCAACAAAACTTGTCTGCCAAATTGTTTATTGAATTTGTTTTCTCTTGTACAGTAGATTAACTTATGTTGAAAATGGATCTGATTAAATAAGACTAATCAATCAGGTTAAACGCACACTTTTTGATAACCTGAATAAAACCTTGTAACCTTATTAATATACAAATTAATCCTCACTTACGGAGGCGCCATTTTAGCAGCAGTAGATTTAATTACAAAGCACGGTGTGATCAGACAGAATCCCTCGAGATTGTCACTCTATTTAATCTGTGTATCGCCATCGGAATCTAATTTATCAAACCGCTACACTTCATTTTCTATTCCACTGATATCCTCTTTTAAAGAGTACGTGCTTTCACAAGCTGTTCGATAATAGTTCTTCGGAACTTCCAGGTTTTGTTGTTCCAAAGTTCATATTTTTGTTTTCTTAACGTATATTTGTCTCCATGTTAGGTTATTCTTTAAGTAACTTACATATCGTTTTCTCCTGCTACTTTTATATGTTTTGCGAATGTTAAATGTGTCAATCACTCACATTACATCACGAATCCCGAAAACTATCAGCCTTATAATTGCACCGTAAAACAGCATTAATAATTGGGTTTGTCCAGGGCAAGTTCATTCTTTTAGCATATTCTTATTTTATAAGTTCACTACATATAATATGAAAGATTGGGATAACAACCCGTGTTTAGAATAAGATTTAAATTAAACCAAACTACACTATTTACCTGATTCGGGTTAGTAGTCTGATCTTTGTGGCCATATTTACGGCGTTTCGGCCGTTGTAGACTCCGGCCTTCTTCAAGTTATAAGAATTTCGAATCGAACATTTTATTACTGGAGTATATAATTCTCATTCCATATGCAAAGCCACCTCTGGTAACCATGAGTTATTCCCCTTAAACTTAACTCTCTAAGTGATTTGTTCACCACTACTGTGGCCCGATATTGAACTTACAACTCTTTGGGTCAAATCACTGGAACTAAACAACGTCTATAAACATGTCTCAGGAAAAGTTTTTGCCAAAGTTCATATTGCAATGATTTTATACTAATGATTTTTTCTATAATTTTTACCAGAGCTAATATGGCAATCTGTAACGTCAATTATTTTTTCTTAAAGTCCCTATTACTAGTTCCCATATTGTACTCATTTCTATGTTTGATCGACTTAGGAGATATTTTAGGCTAGCATATGCATTTACTTCTTAATCTTACGCAGTTTCCAGTGGAATTCTCTATCTATTATTTCAACTTTATCTCATAGTGGGCTGTGATATGTAGTGAACTCATTAAAAAAGAATATGCTGTTTTTATATTAGCAGTGGTGAACAAATAACTTCGAGAATTAGGTTAAAGGGAGATAATCCATGGCTACCAGACGTAGCTCCGAAAAAGGAATGAGAATGATATATTCCAGTCATTCTAATAAAAGATTCGGTTCAAAATTCCTATCAGCTAAAGAAGGCCAGAGCGTACAACGGCCAAAATGTCGTCAACATAACAACAAAGATAAGGACAATAGTTCGAATAATGTAGATAATTTAAATACTATCTCACCAAGGAAATATAGACAAATACTAAACTAAATTACATTAATTATTCAAAGTAGTTACAATTTTAAAATGACTCAAGGAACTATTTTCTTAATTCAGCTTTGAAATACAATGTATGTCCCATTTGATTTGTTGAATTTGCATTCACATTTCATGCACTACATGTGTTTCACTTCCACTTGGTTCAGCGGCTGCCTCACTATATTGTTGAATGGAAAATTATATCCTCACTTGCCTTGTGTCATATCTAGGCTACGCTTAGAAAACTAAAATATATTGCATGTAACATCAGCGATAATGTGGAAGTAGTAGTTCTCGTGAATTCATACAAAAAATTATGAAAAATATTTCTCTCATAGTAATAATATTTGAAAGTAAATTGCGAATCACTTTTTCCAACAGCCTTCCAATAGGGAACGTATGGAAAAGAAATAAAATCAGAAGAAACCAAGAACAATTTTGTTTATTTTACAAATATCTTTTCAAAGAGTGTTAATTAGGTAACTTCTATATTGCTGGGAGTCGTGATTTTGAAAAGGATTGATGCAATTTCTTTTGTATTGCTCGTCCTGTGACATGATAATTTTTCTGAATTTATTTCATATACCGATCACGTATTGAACCTTTGCTGAGCACAAAGAATGGAGTTTGCTTCATAATAACTTATTTATTGAATCATATCTGACTGACACTAAAGTCTCTGCCTTACGGTCTTTCCATCGACAAACGAAACAACTTACTTAGTATTTCATAAATAAAATTTCTCATTTTCAACAAAAAACTAATATGAAGGAAAAATATTAAGTAACCAAATGCTAAATATTCCACTGTTTCATTAAATTATCAAGTATTTAATTAGTTTATTGTCCGGTTGGTGCAGAACATTGATAAACATAAAGAATTTATCATTTCTCTCTCCGTTGGTGAGTAAATACCATGACAAACTGGGTCCTATAGCTTGAGTGGCAACCATTTTAGCAGAAGCGTAAATTATCTGAATATACACATTTTTTAAATTTCCTTTTGTTAAGGCTATAATAGAATTTTGTTCGTTTCTCCACAAATTATTTAAATTATATTCTCATTCTGATCAAGCACCAATCAACTCTTCTGCTTGGTTGGCTTATGATTTGAATTTATTCATAGTCACCAACGAGGTTTTCAAAACCTACAAATAAAGGCTATATAGCCTTAACAATCCGTAATTAACCAAGCTTGAATTAGCGCGGCTAAGGGAGAGTTCCACTGAGTGAGTAGTTACTGAAAAGTGATCTGGATGTGTTCTAATGAGCTTTTATCCTTGGTACTTTATTAAGTGAAAACGAAAAGCCAGAAAGGCAAAACTTATGTATAATGTTCAGAATACATTTTAGACATGAGAATTTAAGTTTAAGAGTATTTTTGTTTTTTTTAATATTACACTGAATAACTAAGATAGCGAGTTTTGATTATTTACACTGTAACAAATGTCTTCATGTTTTGGATGTTTCCGACTATGTCCATTCCAAATTTTCTTCATGTGTCTGTCAAACCTAGTTATCGCCATGGAACTTCGAAATGAATATATTTGACCGTTATTGGTTTTTCATTCTACTTTCTTTGGAAGATATGTTTTTTTAGCATTGTTCAGTTACAGATATTGCTGACCTTATTGTCAATTAAGTATTGCTTAGTTATCCACTTATTTTCGCTACTCAATATTTAAATGATTCGACAGATATTATTGATACATATGAGAAAGTTTGCATTAGGCCTTGTCAGTTGAAGCTTGTGAATATAAGTTTTGAGGCAGTGACATAGATGATGAAGGAGAACTGTGGCGTTTGCGATGGTGATTGCAATGATATCTAAGTCATCTGTATGGTCTAAATCAGTCAACCTTTTTAATATAAAAACTTGAAAATCTTTGTAACAAAGTTAATCCTAGATAAATATGTTTGTTGAGATAAGTTCTCAATAATAGTTAAGGGTTGTTAATAACTTTGTTTTGACTTACAATAAACTTATTTATGATTTAAATGACAGTAAATCTCATTTATAAGAAAATAAGAGAGATATTAAAAAAACAATGACTACACAGTCTCCTATATAATGGAGAGATGTGTAAATTCTTAAAAAAATTTTCTAGTGCAAAAATTTAAAAACAAAATACTGAAACCCAATCTGATACTAACTTGACACTTGTGAAGGTATAATAGATAGCATATGGTAGCCATTTTCTTTCTAATATTTTTACAGTTATTTTTTCAAAGGACTGTCAAAACGTAATTTGTATTGTGCTAAGCGATTTCGGCCAAATCATTACCTATTTTCAAATACTCGGTACTTAACGCTTTTTCATGTCTGTTATTGCTTTATTTTATATCGTATATTAACCTATACCAAAATACATTTAGACAGTTACGAACCCTTTGATATAATAATGTTTTACTGATACAATAGGGTATAAGAGGTAGATTTATGCTTTAAGCCTTTACCTAAGGAAATTTGTACGTAAATGAACATCCTTGAAGTCGAGACTCTAAGATTTCTAATTCCAAGACGTTATCCATACCATCATTCGCACATCCAAGCATACGTCATCCAGGCTGTTACCCATCTAAGTACTGACCAGGCTTAACTTCGCCTAACCAATGTTTCAACGTGAAATAATGCCTCCATGTCAATGCTTTATCGAGCAATGAATAGAAAGTTTTATGCTGGACGAGCAGAAGCACCCTGATTTGTATTGTGGTGTCTACTTGAAAGACCACCAACCTATTGTTAAATAAAGTAATTCTAATATTTGGTTTGAATCTCATTATAAAAAAGCCTTAATAATTATTTAGCCATTGTCGGCAGACGGAATTCTTTAGAATAATTGTGTTAAGAAACATAATTTTCTAATGGCTGAAAATTGATGTCGAGATGCTTTGCATTTTATAATCAGTAATAACGCTAAAGTGGCTTGTCATACGACAAAGAAGGGTTGTTGACGTGTTTCCATTATAGATTAACAGTTCTGGACAAGTAAAACAATTGTGTATAATACAATTGCAATTGTATACTGCATTAGTTGTTCTTGTTTTGGATTTATTTACAATAGTACTCTTATCTGCAGTCATCGTGGTTGACAGTTTCAATTTTTAATTATATGATTAACATATTTGCTTGTGTGAACAGGTGAAATCATTGTCTCATGATGAGTCGCCTAGTGTGTTAACCATACATATAAATGATGCTCAGGAGGGGTAATGGTTACAGGTTTGAATGGAGAAATAAGCGAGTAGAGTTTGAATTAAGGCCTATATAGGTACACTTATTTTCACACAAATATCCTCCAGAAAGGTATGAATCCACCTTGTTTCCTTCCTTCCTACCAATCTTTGAACTGACTTAGGTCTACCCAGCAAAGTTTTTTAAACTACATATTGACTCTGTGTGTGGTAAAGAAACGTAACTTCGCCTGAGTAGTGATGCATGCCTGGAAAAGTTATGAAAAAATCACATTACTTTACAGAGTGTCTTGAAGTTTAAAAAGCATTGACTGTTGATAAAGGCGAGAGCGGATGCGTGATAACCAGATGACTTAGCAATCAATGAATGTAATTGAATTGAACAGCTACAATTGGTCTCGTAGAAACAGACACATGATTAAAATAGCAATTTCATGTTCTCATAATGTTTACAAACCCCATGCTGAAATAAAATAAAATAAATTATTTGATATAAAAAATAACTTAAATCCTGGAAGGTTCTATGGTTCTGTTGATATCTTTCTGGTCCAGCTTTGTAATATGAAATATTGAGAATCCAATGGAATACTTGTTTTGACACATACTCTTTAATGCAATGGCGTTCTTTTCGATATCACAACAAAACATTCGTTTTTTTCTCCTTTAATGTAACCGAAAACTATTCAATTAACATCAGTTTGATTCATGTGCTGTCCATTCTTGTTTTACTCAAAAGTGTTGCGTCATGATTTTTTCTTGATCGAGACGTTGACAAAAATAAGCCTAAAACTATCAAAATATATATCCAGAAAGTGTAAACTTCCTTCTATCACATTCTTAATAGCATTTTATGTTACTAACACTGAGCTTTTTTGAACTTGTGAGAACATATTTCTCTTTTCTTTTCAGAAATTCTATAAAAATGTAATGCGATATATTTCTGTTCTACTATTTTTTACAAAAGCGTATTTTACTATAAATCTACATTTGCCATGTAATTTGTAAGCAGTGAAAGCAATCATAAATTGTGCTTATTAGTCTATTGATTCCGCTGTAAAGTATAATATCATAACTGGTGATTTCATTGTTTCAATGATTTTGCATGTACATAATAATATGAGTATATTCTGTATGGATGCAATTATTTATTAAGGTTACATATAGGGAGAAAATATATTTACTAAAGGGAAACATACACTGCTATAGTAACTATGCATAAATGTTTGTTATATGACTATCAAGAATCAACATGTATTCGGAATTTAAGGAGGAAAAGAATATAATTTAAACAATTTTTGTTGACAGTAAAAATCCTATTATAGTTGTAAAATCGAATATTTTGATAATGTAGATATTCATATAATGAGGAAATATATATATATATATATATATATATATATATATATATATATATATATATATATATATATATATAGAGAGAGAGAGAGAGAGAGATAGAGAGAGAGTCATTATTAGCGTTAAAATAATAGCATATGGGAATGCAAATGAAAAACTTTCAGGTTTCGGTACCCAGCGGACCATCGTCAGGCGTTGATATGGTGTCCTTGGCACCGAAACCTGTGCCAAGGACACCAAGGACACCAAAAAAAACACGCTTTTTTTGCTGTAATCACATATGTTATTATTATGACACTAATAATGTCTATGTCTCTATAAATGCTTTACATCTGCTTTAAGCACTTTATAAAAAAATAAAAATTATCAAAATGGGGAATATATATCAATTAGTTTATACCAGCACTATAGTTATTTCGCTACCCTGTACTGGTCTAACCCTATTATGACCAAAAAATAAATATTAAACAATTAATATATATATATATATATATATATATAGAGAGAGAGAGAGAGAGAAAGAATAAAAGTGTGAGAGGCGGTGAACGTTTGGTTAAAGTGTATATTCATTGTTGTTCTTATTATTCCTGTTGTGTTACAATAAGTGTCCATAATGGTATTTGTGACGCTACACGTGTTTCGAGACTAAAGTTGATTCTCTTCAGGCGAATAAACTTGTAACTTTACGTATATTCATCATACACATATATGCCTGTTTTGCTGTTTCACAGCTCATCAGTGTGAATAAACATCCACTTGCTTCTGGCCGGGATCGAAACTCTACCGATTTGGTGTCAGTCGGAGTCGCTAACATCTAAGCCATAGGCGTATGGAATTAGTGAAGGGAAATTTTAGTGTGTTGTTTATAAGCGAGGTATACACACGTCAGTCACCGAAAGAACTCAATTCATTTCTAAAGAGTAATGTACAAAGTGCGGAAGTGGTAACTTTCTAAAAAAATATTACTCTCAAGAGAGCTCAGTTGCTTCTCTCTGGAATTGAAACTCGAGCGACTTTGTGTCTGTCGAAGAACAATGAAAATAAATTACTCAAAATAAATTAGTAACGTGAAAAATTTATTAAAAAAAAATTGACTAGTCAGTGTTTCTCCTTTTTCAAAGCTGAATCAAATACAAACCATATATTTCTTGAAACTTTATTTTTGTTGTGCACAGGTTTATCTTTTCCTTCTCGATAAACAAGAAACAGATAACTAGTTTTTTTTGTGTTCTATATAATATTTGATTTATGATTTTATGGCAAATTTTATTTCCTTTCTTTTTTACCCTGCACTGTGTTAATATAGTTGTATATATTATGTGAATAAATACGTTTGTAAAAACTTTCCATTTTAAAGGGGACGGTTTTATTTAAATACCCTTGAATCAGGAACCGAAATCATCTTAATCTCAGAATGAGGGGATTAAGAATGTTGTACTGACTATGATCCGGACATCGATACTGTCATATCACATTGAAACAACCTTTTTATACAATCACTTAAGTTAAGCAAACTTGAGGTCCTCACCTCCTCAGCGGACAAGGCTTAATGCTTTGCACGTCGATTCTCGAAAAATTCGAGTCTGAACTCGTCTGAGGTTGTTATACCTGACTTCTCACCTAGAACTGAGGTTCAGCTGAATGACGTCCACATTACACCCTCGCTTGTCTCTAAGATAATCTCAAAACTTGACCCTCACAAAGCGAGCGGAGGGAAGGGAATCCCAATCATAGTCTTAAAGAAATGTGCCCCTGAACTCTCCTCAGTACTTTCTAAGATCTACAACTTCTACATCTCTGCTTCCTGCTTTCCTGCCTGTTGGACATCTTCCTCTGTAGTTCCTATCTTCAAAAACACTGGCGAAGCCCCGGACCCCGCAAATTACCGCCCTATCAGCCTTCTTCCGATCTTTGGCAAAGTGTTCGAGGCCATTATTAACGCCGAGGTGGTTAAGCATCTCACAGCACACAGGCTCCTCTCCGACAAGCAGTATGGTTTCCGTTTCACCAGGTTTACTGCAGGTATGCTAACGACCATCACCGAGTATATATACCAGGCACTCGACAGGAATGACGAAGCCCGAACCGTCGCCTTAGATATCTCTAAAGCTTTCGACAGAGTTTGGCATGCTGGCCTTCTATGCAAACTACGAAGCTATGGTATAGCTGGAAATTTGTTTGAACTAATCCAGTCATTCCAATCTAACCGCACATTGAAAGTTGTATTAAACGGACATGACTCCCAGAACTACTTTACGAACGCGGGTATCCCTCAAGGCTGTATCCTAGATCCTACGCTCTTTCTGATCTACATTAATGATCTCCCTGATACCATAAGATCCAAAGTAGGTATGTACGCCGATGACACCACAGTTTAATCTCGCCTCGATCCAAAATCTGGTGTGGGCGACAAAGCTAACCTTGCAGCCGAGCTTGAAAATGACCTCCAATCCGTAGTAGACTGGGGTAAGAAATGGCTCGTAAATTTTAATGCTTCTAAAATGAAGCTACTATCAATTAACCATCATAGACAATCGCACCTACCTCCCATTAGCATGGACCAGGCTTGTCTCCCAGAGAGTAAAACACTACGCATCCTTGGTCTCAAGTGGAATGACCTCAAGTGGAATGACTATATCGAATCCATTGCTAAATCCGCTGCTATGAATGTCGGTTCTCTGTGCAGGGCCCGGAGGTTTTATCCGTCTGAATCTATCCTGCACATTTATAAATCGACCATCCGCCCGTGCATTGAATACTGTTGCCATATCTGGTCGGGTGCCCCTGTTATTCTCCTTGGTCTTCTCGACAAGGTACAGCGGAGGGTCTGTAATGTGATCCATACCGACTTAGCAGACCGCCTGCAGTCTCTCTCTCCCCGGCGAGATGTGGCTTCCCTGTGTCTCTTCTATAAATATTTTCACGGCTTCTGCTCCGATGAACTTAGATCACTGGTGCCCTCTTGTTTCGAATTTGCACGAGATACTCGATTAGCAACTTGATCCCACCCTTTTACAGTGAAACCGATAAAACGCAAACGCGACTTCTACTCCAACAGTTTCTCTTCTTGCACTTCCCTACTGTGGAATTCTCTTCCACATGACTGCTTCCCCGACGGCTACACTTTCCAGGAGTTTAAATGTAAGGTCAATAGACACCTCCTAACACACCAACTTGTTTCCATTCTTTCAAACACTCTTCCCATCCACCCAACCTCCAGCCTCCTTATCCATACCCATCTATAACCCCTATAACCCCCCTTCTGACATTTCCTATATCTAACCACTATTTCTATTTCCCTTACCCTTTGTAGCCCCAAGCGCAATAGTGGCAGTGGAATGCCTTTCTTGGGGTGAAATGATTAAAAAAAAAACAACTTCTAACTTGGACAGTAGCAGGTTTAGTGACCATCTGAAAATACCAGGTACTGTCAGCTTAGATGTGCGAATCGGGTAATGAATAACAGCTCTGTATTAGAAATTTGAGAGCCCTAGTTGCATGACGAGCTGGATTCGATATATTCACTTACGCGCCAAAATCATTTCGAAAAATATGAATCCACTTCATCTCCTCTAGCTAATCATTAATTAATAGAACTTTTCTCAGTCAAAATCATTACATTCTTCAAATCATTCTTACAATCCAAAATATTTTCTGGCTTTACATAACCTGCACAAAAAGTTGATAAGCTGTCAGAAACAAATCAATCCATCATTGGTGATTAATGTCTCTTATTTTTAGCAAAGATGACAATATGTATCATTTACAAAAATATGTTGTAATTATTATGACAATAAACTGCTTCGGGTGGCAAGGCCTCCACTCGGACGATTAATGGTGGTTGAAGACCCTGTAATCACCTCTTAAAAGCTGTTTTCCGCAGGTTCCTCCTAACTCAGCATAGTATCAACTGTTAGAGTCCCAGCTAATAGTGAAGCCGAAACAAAAACAAAACAACATGAAAGTATAAAAATACATCCTTATAAAAAAAATTACAGTAATACACACACACACACACACACACACACACACACACACACACACACACACACACACACACACACACACACACACACACACACACAAAGAAATGATTAACAACAAATTTTATCTGCCTGCAGTTGATGATATACAATTGCGTCCAAAATGTATTCAGTTGAAGCCATAAAATCGTTCTGAAATATTTTGATTTTCAAATTAAATAACCCATTGATGTGTTGATATGCCACTAAACCAAATAAACTAACCAACCGACAAAATAAAGCCATAGAATTGGTAATACCCACTTAGGATGTAAAAATATCGGTATACTAGCATTTATTTCTACAGATTATTACCAAGAAAAAGTATTCAAGCCGTCTTAATTATTTACTTTAAAATGTTATCATACGAACAAACAACATAAAGACGTTTGTACTCTGCATTATTTAACAGAGAGTTTTGTGTTAAAATCTCCAAATCTAATAACTGTATCGCAAATGAATATTCTCTCTTTCAAACAGAGGCAAAACGCTATTTCTGATGACAATGAAACCATAATCTACTGGATTTTCCTGCATGCTCCAGAGATGTCAAGTTTTATAATAAAAGTATTAAAAATTGTAAAAAAATGTTCTTCTCGTAATTTTAGCATCAACCGAGCTTATATATATATGAAGATCAAATATGACAGTTATTGTTGTAGTTTGAATATCATAAGCCATTTATTGCTGAACACTTTCACTGATAAAAGTTATAGCATTTTTGCTTAGCTTAGCTGGTCTCGTTTGTGATAAATGAGAAATTTGCATTTACTAGAAATAAATAACCAAATGTCCGTTACCAGAGATTTCTCAAAGTCGCAGACGTTTTCGTTTAAATTTGATATTCTGTAATCTAAAATATTTTGTTTTATATTGGATACTTTCTTAGTAAAAATACAACCTCAGCACACAGTGTTTATAAAAATATATCTACTCTGGTTTAGAAAAGACACAATGCACTACTTTTATATCCCCTGTTCCTAGAGGGCGTTGACGATCATGGCTCTCCCCAATTTTCTGTCATTTGTAGCTTTGAATAAACCTAGTCTTTTCGTTATCACTTCTAAACTTTGTTCTACCATTCTTAAACTTGTTGGGGAGGTCATGAGTTGTTTTCTTCTGCCCCACTCAGGTTCAATCTGTCCCGTGAGTAACATATTTTCCAAGTCCTCTTTTCTCATTCTATCCCCTATAATATACAACTGTCGCTTTCTGATGTTAATTACAAGTTCTTTTTTAATTTTCTCTAAAAGTTTTCCGTTGCACACGTGTTCAGTCCATGATATTTTAAGCATATATCTGTAAAATGACATTTCTCTTTCTTCAAACATTTTCTTAATCTGTGAAGAGACTGTTCAGCATTCATTGGCATCTAAAAGAATTGATAACATACAATATTATCAGAACAAGTCTGCTCTGGTTTGAAAATAGCACAATTCATTCGTTATTAATAAACACATAAGATAAAGAGCAGCATTTTTTGGTGTCTTGAAAAGGTATGTAAACATCAACATAACGCAACTATTTCTTGTAAATAACTATTTTCTATATATTCCAAATATGGTCCAACACAGCAAATCCTCAATGCTACCAGCAGAGACAGTTTTTGGACTCTGCATTTTCATCTTGGTAGATATGTAAAAATATAAAAACTGAAATCTATTTTGAATACGTATATATATTTTCACATCTAGTTTTCATATTTGATATATATACAGTGGCAATAATAAATTAATATTATATTTACTAAGCAGAACTTTATGCACATTTGTTGACCAAGCATAAATTGTTGTTACAAAACGACCAAGAAACAATTGTTATTTGGTGCTTTACGTGAAACAAAATTTAATTGAATTAATAGTAGAACGATAGCGGAAATCACATTTATTTCAAACTGAGATAAATGAAAATCTATAATATAATATTTTATATTTCTAGTATAAATATGTTGTGTGCATGAAACAACGTCGCAGGCAATATCATTAAATGTTAATATAAAAATAAAACAGCTAAAAATATTGCTATACGTGTCAGTGGAATTCAGTATGTATTGACGATAGATTGTTTAGAATTGATTAACCTTTACGATACACTGTGGCAGTTTAATATTAATTTTTGTTGCAAGACCCAGTAAAAATTAAACAAGACAGTTATAGTCAGGCAGACGAGTATATGTTTGTTGTATATTCTGGCTAACAGAACCACTATTTTTATACAACAAACAGATAAAAAAAAATCAAAAGAAAACAGTTAAATCCATTATTTCAACGTCTTATACCATAACAATACGAACGATACACTTTATAAGAAAAACATGACCTTCGAGTATGCAAAATGATGTAATCAAATATCTAATATTTTTTCAGTTGACTCACTGAATATTTATAAGCGTTTTATTATTTTCTAGTAAGCAAGAATATTTTGTTTTAATTTATAGATATTTATTTCCAATAAATTCATTTCGTTTTTTGGCTTGATTAAATCCACCAGTGGACGAAATGCTTTCGCTGAAACTAAATACAGTTTTTTCTTGTGTTTCTTTTAGTCTCTGCAGATTATATTTGAGAGTATTTGCACACACACACACACACACACACACACACACACACACACATATATATATATATATATATACAGAGAGAGAGAGAGAGAGAGAGACAGAGACAGACAGACAGAGAGAAAGATAGAATAAGAGAGATTTAATAACCCACCGAGTGCCAAATGAATTCATTTGAAAAGAATGCTGAATATTTTTAGCATTTTATTTTTCTATATATTATAAAACAAAGAGTTTTATATGTATACACAGTGACATATATTTTGAACTGACATTATTTCCCATAACGATAAACGAAATATGTGGGTAGACGTCTTTTAGCTGTTATCACTCTGTTTGTTTTTACTTTCTTAAGCAATACAGTAAATAAACAACAGACTTACATCGATATGTTTTACTAGACATGATTGAATATACTGACAGGAATCGTCCCATTTATTCACTTTTCCACCAGAGAAACTGCTTGTATGACGAAGCATGCCGCTACAAGTTTAGTCACGGGAGACTAAATTGACAGAACAACGTTAGAATTATCTATCTTGTATAAATCTATATCTGCCAGCCTCAGTTTCATGCTCTAAGCTTAAACAATTCTTTTTGAATTGTTTTAATCTGACGTTATTTCTTGATACTGCAAACAATATTTTTTATAATTCTTTTTTATGTAAATAGGTATCCCTTTCAGAAAAACAGATACTGGTCCAATTACCGTCCAGAGTTTTCTTTTAGACAGACTTCTGAATATGGGCCGTTTGTTATTAATTTCTCTGTTTCAGATAATAAAATAAACCGAGATAGCAATTCAAACAAGTGTTGCCATTAAAAATAACGTTTATCATAATAAAAACATTATTGATGAAATAATCTAAAGAAAAATTCAGAAACTTAGCACATACGTATGCTTTTTTTATTTAAGGGAGTATAAGACTACTATAGTAAATCTAAATTGTTACTGCTAAAAACAAATGTTATCTTAACATAGTACAACGAATTATTGCTGCTATACATAAACTTGTTAACATACGTACAATGAATTAGTAACTGTTATACATAGCATTGTTAACATACGTAAAACAAATTAGTTGCTCTTATACATAACATTCTTAACATACATAAATCGGATTATTGGCTGTTATACATTACAATAGTAACAGAGACTAATGCATTTTTAATGATAAGCAATAATATCGAGTGAACTTTTAAGACAATAGGCATACAATCTCTGAAAATATATTTCTCATTATATATTATGTGAATACAAAAAGCCTTTCTCCAACAACAGTCATAGCAGTGAAACTAACATTACCTGAAGGAACGAGTAGGTTTTAACCTTTGTTCAATTTCCTATTCAATTGAATTCATCTCGCTCGGATTAAAAATAAATTATTCACTATAGCTATAGGTTAAACAGGGTAGGCTATGTTACACTTTCGTCTTGTTTGGTAGCCAGAATGAAGACTAGATATCAAAAGCAGGGAGAAGACAAAGCTAAAAACGCCATTAACGTTCCCAAGAACAATCCTAATGAGCGAAGTTTCGCCAATTTAAAGAACAAGAAAATTTATGGGTAGACCAGAAAATTTATGAATGGACATGTTGCACATCTATAAAAATGACTGTTAAATGACTAGGAGTATAACAGGACCGACGTGAACTGATAAACTTTATGTGAGATTTAAAATACGTTGTTCGCATTTATATCAAACTAAGACAAATGAAAATCTATAATATAATATGTTATATTACTAGTATAAAATATGTTGTGTGCATGAAACAACTTCGCAGGTAATATCATTAAATTTTAATATAAACATTAAAGAGCTGGACAAATAAAAACGGATGTTTTTATAGATAACTTTGCACAAAAATTAGTCATGTATAATACGCACTCTAATGTAATAAATTGAATAATCAAAACTGGAAAAAGAAATCGGAAAAGCACAGATATGATATTATTTTATGTACTAGGTTAAATTACGATGTTGGCAATCATGTCTCTCTTCAAATTCCTGTCATTTGTAGTTTTTAATAAATTATAAATAATAGTTCCAACAATGTAAATAGTGTGGAAAAGAGATATTAAATTAGAAAATCATAGAATAACTATATTTTAATACAAGTAGAAATTTTGGAAGGTTAATTCAAACAAGGATGAATCAAAGATATACAACAAAAACTCCAATTTTCTACTCATAATAATGTAATGAGTATTTCAAAAAAATGAGTTCAGAAGTTTCTAATGATCAATGGAATGCTGAACAGCAAAAAGTACATAAATCTGCTAAGATATATAAACTGAAATAATTATCTGCCAGGTTAAAAAACTTTTACTTTCAGTTCAACTCCTAAAAATATTAAATCACATTTTTCCATACGAGTACATGTTAATTATTGTTCCTGTATTGCTGTGAAATTCCTTTGTAACCTATTGTTTAAAGTACAGTGGAAAATCAATCATTTAATTATATCATAATTATCTTTTCGAACTATATGTACCGTATATTGAAGATGTTTCTGCTGTCAAATATCTTCAATTGATGTATTATTTTATTTAGAATAAAAGTGCTTTAGCGTTCTATAACTCTAGTCTAAGATATTAGAAGACATATAGTTTTCGGTAAAACCTACAAGAGACTTTCGCTGGAAATCATTTTTCAGTATGGTCCCAAGAAAAAATAATATAAAATCGACAGTGTAGACATTTTTAAACGGGTTGGACGCTACACATATTGATATATCTGCCTAGATCTGACGAGGAAACTTCTGTACATAACTCTAATTCTTTGATCAAAACTACGGGACGCTTATTCTGTGTTTAATGTCCTTATTTCTTATACAAATTTGTTATAAGTAACGCATGCAGTCAGTTATTTGAAGTATTTAGTGTCTATTAATTACTGATCTAAACTTATTTATAAATGGAACGTTGTCTATTTGAGGGTGTCTGTGACTGTGTGTCCATTACCTATAGACTCCGAAACGGCTGAACAGATTTTCTTGAAAATTTACACAGTTGTACTATAAGTGTCTGCAAGTGTTCTTTGATACGTTTTATATCGAGGTACTCCCGATAAATATCGAAAATCGATAATCGAAAAAACCCGATTATAGAAGGAGTGGTTCGATTTTTAATCAAATTTGATACACTTATAGACAAAGACATAAGAAACGATATTCAGAAGTTTCAAGGTTGCAGTTCTTACAATAGTGCAGAAAATCGATAATATATATATAAAAGGCACGATGTTTGTGTGTGTGTCTGTATATCTGCCTGTATGTTTGTATTTTTTCAGCCTTTTATTTTAGTTTTTGCTTCCGATTTGGCTCTAAGTAGGTATAATTGTAGTTCTAAGTCTCAGCCATGATATCATTTACTCAGAAGACTAATTTAGCCTTCAAAATTCAATTTACGACGAAAAATCCTTATTTGATATCGATACAAGAAAATCGAAATTTGACTTACATCCATTCGTTTGTATTTCAGTCTACGGTTTCGCTTTTACTGGAAACTTTTTTAGTCTTTTTTGCCAACATCCAAAGAGTCTGTGCTCCAGGACCATGGATTAGTTTATGGCTTCCATTACATCCGATCAGCGCCGAGCTATACTGCTAGTTACGAATATGTATGATAGATTCATGGAATGTGCTATATTTGGTCATTTTCATTTTTGACGGCAATATTTTCCGGACTTAATGGGGGAATGCAACAACTTATTTTTAAAATCATTTCCTTCCAAGCAAGTCGGGGGCGCTACTAGTGCACGGGAGGTTACATTGAAAAAAAGAAATACTGGGTACAGTGAGTTTTCAGAAAAAAGATACATTTTGAACAAAATTCAAGAAAATGGAAGATATCAACTGACGTTGCACTTAAATTCTTGTAGCTATAATGGAAGCATGTAAACGGAAGAGCGTTCCAGAGGTTGGAAGTGCGACAAAAGGAAATGAGGCAGTAGAACATATGGGTACATTAAATTATTTCAAGGGTTAAAATGTGGGACCAGGAAGCCAATCTGGTAGCTCTCTTGAATTGATGTGGTCTGGGCACCAGCTGAAAAAAACCTTGTGAGAGAATTTGCCATGAAAATATTTGTAGAAACGGCGAAAAGAAGTTACGACACGTCATTGAGAAAGTGGCTGAAGAAGTGATACGGATTGTTCTTTTTTTGGAACCGCGACATGAATTGATAAACCCGACCAAATATGGCAAAACTGTATTCTTTTTGAAATTTTAACCTTTTCTTTAAGAAGCTGTTTCATTTATATTGTTCATCAATATATATACATATCAACAAACTAAACTTTTACAGTTCATCTTTTTTCTTTTTTAATTACATTCTAGTATTTAAATAATTACCAAGAATTATATATGTTCTTTGTGACCCCATATGCACCGTTTGTACGTCAAATTGTACTGCAATGCTTGCATATTTCCTGAACCGAGTGTTGATTGTTCGTTTCATATTAACAAACAATTTTCATCGGCTTAAAATGCTATTCAAGAAAGATACATACTATTACCACCCATTTCTGGGCTCAGTTACCATTCATATATCTACACACGAACTATCGAGAATATTGACCACATTCTCTCATAGAAATTAGAGAATAACTTAAATCTATTTTATCTATCTATCTATCTATCTATCTATCTATCTATCTATATATATATATATATATATATATATATAGTATGCTAATATATACATGTCTTATTTGTAATAAACTGAAAATTATCAGCCCATATGATAGAACAAATAGATTGTAAAGACCTGTACAAATGTATTTGTAAAAATATCTCTATATTTTAGGTCTTAAATTTTTATTTTATTTTGTTTTCAAAAAATAATGGACATTTTCCATCGATGACCTTTTCAATCGACGACCTTTACAATTAGAATTTAGAATTATTTAATATTAGAATTAAGATACCTTAATTTTTATTGAAATATTTAGCCCTTTTTGCTCTATTAAATCATTTTACTGCAAAATTAACTGGCATCTATTAATTTCATTTCTATGCAGTTACAAGAAGAAACTCTCTCTGTTACACTGGGATT
This sequence comes from Ascarosepion bandense, assembly GCA_037127315.1. Taxonomy (NCBI): domain Eukaryota; kingdom Metazoa; phylum Mollusca; class Cephalopoda; order Sepiida; family Sepiidae; genus Ascarosepion; species Ascarosepion bandense. The sequence continues at coordinate 1,860,717 of JBBBDQ010000189.1, forward strand.
TAAAAAAAATAAATCAACATTTGTAAAAATTTTTTTGATATAAAAATTCCAAAACTTCTATCAGTTGAAAATCCCATGTTCTAAATACACTTCCGTTCAAAAATTTAAGACCACTTAAAAATCTTTAAAAAGAAATTTTTTTTTACAGATAGATTTTAAACTCCTCCCACTTAAGGTTACCAATACTACAATCTAAAAGGTTATGGAAACAAAAAGCTACATTCCAAATATTTTATTTAGAAACTTACATTTTTATAAAATGAGGCGATTTACACATGATCAAAATTATAAGATCAGAGACAAAAATTCTACGAAATTGTACAAAAAGTGTATGAAAATAATTAACAACCAAATTTAATAATGAAGTCTACCTCCACTGCTTTTGATAACTACAAAAATTCTGTCGGGCATGCTAGAAATAAGCGTTTCCATTAAGGTGCGGGGGATGTTGCTCCAGCTTCTGAAGATGGCTTCACAAAGTTCATTTTTTGTTGAATATTGTTTCCCATTTCGATAAACATCTCTTGTCATCCATCCCCAAACATTTTCAATTGGGTTCAAGTCCGGTGAGCATGCAGGATGTCCCAAGAGATGGACCACGTTTTCTTGTAGAAAGGTCAAGGTCCGTCTTGCAGCGTGGATTGCAGCATTTTCCTGTTAGAATAACCATCTATCCCCACTCAAACGATGGCCCTCCGTCATCAAAGGCGCTTTTTGTAGCATGTTAACACAACCAGCCGTTCACTGACGACCCTGCATCACCTGGAGCTCCATCGTCCCTCTGTAAGAAAAGGCACCCCATACCATCAGGGAACCTCCACCACTATGACGTGCGGAGAAAATTTCATGAGGCATGTTTTGTTATACCAATATCGTTGAAAGCCATCAGGACCATCGAGATTGAATTTTTTCTCATCAGAAAACAGGACTTTCTTCCACTTCTCAACGTCCCATGTTTGGTATTCACGACCAAACTTTAAGCGGTCCAACTTGTGACGTGGAAGCAGCCGCGGAATTTGTTTACGCTTTTTATTTACCATGCCTTTTTGTCTGAAGTGTCGTCTGATGGTTACGAAACTGCAATCAGTGATTGCTAATCTCTAACTGAAATAAAAACATTGGAATTGCCATAGATCTAACAATTTATACCCCTGGTCTTATAATTTTGATCATGTGAAAATCGCGTCATTTTATAAAAATGTAAGTTTCTAAATAAAATGTTTGGAATGTAGCTTTTTGTTTCCATAACCTTTTAGATAGTAGTATTGGTAACCTTAAGTGGGAGGAGTTTAAAATCTATCCATTAAAAAAATTCCTTATTAAAGATTTTTAAATGGACTTAAATTTTTGAATTTCATGTGTCAATGCTATCAATTAACATGGAGTATTAGCAATCATTACTCTTAACTTATTTAAAAACGTGATCAGGTGTTAATTACTTGATCGTAGCCGCGAGAGAAACATAGAATTTTGTATTGTATGATTTTATTTTGACAACATTTTCTATCACAGCAAATGGAAAAGAGCCACGAGTTTATCAGTAAGCGGAAACCTTTCCCTATCATCTTGAAGAAAGAAAACTAAATCAGTCCTGTTCCTTCCTTCTGTGCTAAAATAATTGTTCATATGTTGGGCAAATCGTTGTTTTAAAAAGTGATGTAAGTGTAGTTTAACGCTCTTTGTTTCTTCAAACGTCCAGACGTATATTTTTACCTAACGCACAGGAGAAATTGAACACATTGTTATTGTCCGTGGATGTGTAACAAATTAAGTCTCAGCTGAATTCTTGCTTAATCGAAAACAACTGTACCTGTCGCAAGAATGGATTCAGAACATAAAATTTTAACCAATAGTTATCACTAACTGAAGTCACTTTTAAAATAGAGAGTAAAAGGCTCAGATAGAGGGAAAATCACGTAATGATAATAAACTACTGTATTTAGACAAAGATGACAAGAGAAAGAAAATTGTTATCTAAAAACTGACCGAAATGGGCCTTGCAGTCTGACAAACAGGTAAGACCCCGTTAGATTGTGCACTATCCCCTCACCTACGACTCATCTTAACTTCGATCCCATATAGCAGTAGGTTATAACCAAAGTATAAAATCTAGTTTATAGCAGCAAATTGGTTTTTTTTTTCTCTCGTTGTTGACTATCTGCCCGAAGAGTAAATTTTAAACCACTAGCAATTGACTGGAAAAAGCTGCACCCTGCCAGTGAACTTGGTGTCTGATTTGAGCTGCTAAGTAACCCTAGACTGGCGTGATAAAAATCTTGATCCGAAAAATTCTTCCATTAATTTCATCTGCATGACGAATAGACTTCCGTCTACGTAGCAAATGTCTATTTTCATGAGTTACTTATATGCCTCGGGTAACTTTCAAAATCCACAGAAGGACACTGAGAATAACATGGACCAAACACGTAAGAAGCGACAAGATTTTGGAGAGGAACGGAACGAAAATGACACGGAATGAGAAAAGTGGGCTTGTTGAAACTAATACTTACAGGAAGAATAGTAGAGAAAGAGAGACAGAGGAAAGCAACGCGTGACATACTCGATGCGGTTAAGCAAGTGAAGGGTAGAGCAGAATTTATGAGAAATAACAAGAAAAAATGTTAAGAGCCACAAGAAAAAGAAGGTGTGAAGTGCAATGATCGCCTACGTCGTGAAGTCAGACAGAACATAAAAAAATGAAAAAGGCCTTTCTAGAAATTAATTGTTGTTTATAATTCTGCTAAAATAATGAAATTATTTACTAATGCTTGAATTCTCAGTCATGGCCACATTAGTTTGATGCTCAGAGATGAATGTGTAAATTATCAATCAACTCGGAGAGCCGACTTCGAATTCTAGTCGAATTCACTTCACGCACTTTCACATAAACACTCTTGTGAAAGGTATGAATCCATTTCTTCTCCCTCCAGCTATGGGTTGAATAGCAGTGAAGTTTATGTTCAGTAGCCTTTGTTTTGCAATCGGTCTACCAAAGAAAGTAACCTACTGCAGAAAAATCGGCTTAGTGAGTCAAATCTCGAAAGAGACATTATCGCCCAAGCGTGTATCACGTATGACACTACACTGACTAATCAACGAAAGTAAGAGTTTCACTTTCAGTTTTTTACTTAGGTGCATGAGCATTGTAGTCAGGTACAGAAACAATTTCTGAGGTGGATTCTCAGTGATAATTTTCACTCAAATTCATAGGTTATATTCATTTCAATATTACCTGTTCGTCTATAAGTAACTTTACAGACGTGAGTGTATTCGAATACTAGCGACATCATTTCAAAATGGTAGAATCAGGAACTAGAGAAAAAATGTTCCACTTGTAAGTTGTGCTAACTTATGTATTTCATTATTGTCTTCACAAACCAACATAATCACGCTGAGTTTTTCAATATAAGGTCTGCAATCATCTTTTAACAGAGGCCTGATTCTTCATCAGTTAAACATGCAATAGTTCTTTTATCTAAGGACATTCTTCATTGAGGGATTTAAGAAATCATTTACCGCTCCGTTCACCTGTAGTTTCAAGATCTTCCCACCAAAAGCAACGCATCAGAAATCTATTGATGCTATTTAAACCAGTCAGTCATTTGTTGCTAGCTTTGCATAATGAAGTTTCTGTATTTCAAACATCTAATATCGGGAAGGAGACCCTCTCCCTGAGGAATCGAAAAGAAACTACAGCCATAAGAAATCTTTAAGGATGGTGTCTTCGGCTCTATTTGAACATTCTGCTTATTATTAAACTTGGCAATGTGATGTTCGTAAATTTTCTTCATGAGATTTTTAACCGGGAAAGTTAATTTCAGTATCTTAAGATTTCATGCAATTTGAATTTTATCGTTTCAAGTACATGAACGGAAACTATTTGTGAATGCTTTTAATATAAAAAGAACAAATGAATATCATAAAATGACAAATGAAACGATATAAAAACGACTAACGATTAGAAAAATTAAGCCTAATGTCAATCAAAATAACAAAATCTCTATTTTATTAATCTCTTGGACCATACATGCCAATGTGCGAGGTTGTCGTGGGAATTTAGTAATTCGACAAAGATTGATTTCTTCGCATTTTTATATGGCTTATAATACTTTTAAAGGTTATTTGAAGTCAGAAAATATTTTTTAGATTTTAAGAATTTTTGGAGATGTAAATTATTTACTGATAAAATTCTAAAGAATTAACCCATAGCTGAGGAAGAATAAGTGGTTATGTAACTTCCACAAGGGAATTTCCGCGTAGACGCATATGAAGAAACCCAACTGAAATAGGAACCCGGCTCTCCGATTATCAAAATCTGAGCCGATATCCATTAAACCAATCGCATATCTAAGCTTAAATCCCCCCTTTATTCCTATGCGATGTCTATGTAGTGATCAGGAACTATTTTGGCTAGTTTTGCTGTCCGTACGAAAACCAATACGAGACGATATGAGAAAAAAGGAATTTTCATATAAAACTCTAACGTGTAGAAATCTGTTCCAATTCTGATCAGTGGATCAAACTGAAAAATATTCAACCTCTCCAATGAAACTTCTAAAGACAAACGATAACACGATATTATCTATGACCTGTTGAGTCATCACTGAATTCAATTTCTCTTAGGATATAACTCTAGGTTGATAAAGGCATATGTAAGAAGGAAAAGCAATTTAAACGAACAAAAGGCAATAAAGCACGCACATACACACATATACACATGCAGAGAGAGAGAGAGAGAGAGAGAGAGAGAGAGAGAGAGAGAAAGAAAGAAAGTTAAAAAAGAGATCAGCATGTATAATAGACGTTATTTAAAAAACAATTCATTTTTTTGCAGAAAAGAAAGTTAATTCGTTCTTTAACTCGCATGAAAGACTATCGCTTCTGATGATAAAAATTGTTTTTCAATGAAATATTGATTTTCTAATTACCCGAAATAAAATCAACATATTTTTCATTTTATATTAAGCACTTTTTAATTTGCGATAAAACGGATATGATTTTTTTACAGGGAATTTAATTATATTTTATATCATGCTCAAAGTCATATATCCGCTTCCGATTGACGAATTATTGTCTCTCTTCAAAATTCTCTTCAGCGTTGCAATCAGCTGCATAGTTGAGTTTTTAATTTTGTCAGTATCGTTTTAACGGATATTTCAGCTTTGGCGATTTCAGCTTTTCATATATTCGTGTGTATGTACATGTTTGCATGTATATATATCTTTATATTTGTCGGTATTCGTAAGTCTATATGTGTGTAAGTATATATGTTTATGTGTGTAGATTAAATAAAAAAAAAACAAATAATTAGTATTTTTAACTCCTGTAAATATTTCTGGTTTTATTATCAGAACAACAATAAAATCAGCCATAATAATTATCACTAAAATGTTATCTCCCAGGATGCTTTTTACACCACCTATGTTTGATGGAGCAAAACAGCCTGCACGTACATATGATCTCCTTCAAGCCAATTATGAAGATCAGATTGAACTGCAATTTTTTATTTTTATGTCTACATTTTCTATAATTATGAGCGCGCTTTCTCTCTAATACTGAGAACACTCACTCTAAAAATATTTTAAAATGAATCCTATTTTGAGATTTTGGGTTTGAATTTTGTTTAATTGCATATCAACCTCTGTGGTTTATTTAATGACAAAAAGGTGGGATTTTAAGGTATTTTTTAATGTTCGGTTATATTGAGAAGGTTGATTTAGTAAGATTTTAATGAAAATGTTTGTTCTTATTCTTTTTTTATTTTAGAAAATTAAAAATGTCTTCTAGTACTGTATTGGAAAATGTTTTGTTGAGAATATTGTCTTTGCTTCGAAAATTTGTTCTGATAATTTTCTCTTCAAAAATGTATAGTTTGTCATACTTTTCCTTCAAAAATGTATTTTTAAAAAAATAAAAGTCTATTTTTATGTATATATCTCCATAAAAGTGTATGTTTATACATTACACTGTTTTGCCTGGGACTTTGTCAGATTCTACCACTCCGGATTAGGGTGGACCTGGGAACAACTACAATTAAGAGGTGTTTCCATGCTTTTCACAACCTTTCAATCAGGGGCCTTGCTGCCGGATGCAGTTTGCCGTCATGCCCAGGACCATTTTGATCATTTACATTACGGACTGAACAGTCATATCTTGACAGAAATATATATTTTAAGTCTGGCTTATTTAGGAAAAATATAAATAGAGATTTAAGTGAGAGTCAAATTCATTAAGCTGTCAGTATAGTGAAATTGACTGATCTGGTTCAATAGAAAAATGCTCGGAATACTATAGACTAATGTGAGAAACATTTAAAACGACACTGATAGATAATATCAGGAAGTAGCAGACACATACTAATCAGATAAGGCTTGGGGACTTTTATGATTACTGATCAGATTAATGGCAAGTTAAGCAACGGAAACAATCGCATTTATAATCCAGTGAACTTAAGTAAATGTATGGTAGTTCAAGGTTTAAGAGAGACAAAAAATATAAAACATTTTTTAAGAGCTACAAAGAAACAAGACATGATGGAGATCCCTGATTTCCCACGCCTTGAAGAAACACGGTACATAGAAGAAGAAGAAGAAGAAGAAGAAGAAGAAGAAGAAGAAGAAGAAGAAGAAGAAAATCTTAGTAATTGTTAACCTCCACCAATGTTAGCTTGTTATATACGTATAAGTTGAACAGTTATCTTGAAATTGATCAATATAATTAGTATTCTAACCTTAATTAAATACATTGACTAAGACTTATATAATGAACAATAAACATATTTAAAACATAATTGCTACATCAGATTCTCGAAATGTAGAAGACGGACATCTTAAAAATATTTCTTATATACAATAAACGTTTTGCATCGTAGGACAAAGTAGTTAGTGATGTTTCCCTGTATGGCGCAGTCTTAAACAAGGATAGAAACGTTCGACATGTTGAAAATAGAATGTATTCGCTAGGCACGCTGTATATATACTGGGCAAATATAAAAAAAACATTTTTGAAAGATTAAATCCGCACGCGTCTTTATTTCTCTGTCAGGCGTCTGTTGAAAGGATGTCTAAGATGATTAAAGCTGAAGACTCCAGTTCACGTCAATAACTAGAGAAATTCTTCAGAAAATCGAACAGATCGTTCGAGATGATCGACGAGTCAGAATTGGAATCTTTATAGAAGCACTGTCCATCGAAAGAGAAAAGTTGATTTGACTACTTCTGCAGGGAGATCTGTGAATGACAAAAGTTTCTTATATTCAAGATCTCGAGATTCAAGAAGTTTCTTGCACCAATAAGACAGCTTGCTGTGATATGTATTCTACTCCATAAACTTAAGTTTGAATGCGAAAATATTTGGTAGTCATCCTGTCTAGTTTCATCAGAAATTTATTACCAAATGCGTTATTCGAATTCTGAATTGTTAGTTTAAACTTCAAATCAGAAGAAATTACTTCTACGCAATATCGATTTGAAGATGAAAGCATATTGAAGCCAAAACGTGTTACTGGGTAAAATTTGGTCGTGTAATGATATCATCAAAGAAACTGGAAAATGTAGGCGCTCATTATATCACTCCAATATCATCCATTTGCAAAATCATATAGTTGTTACAACAATACAAATTTTGAAAACAATTTATATCTTCGTGTTATGTTTTTTAAATATCCTCTAATTTACGTTTTATGAATAATTTCTGTTTGTCTATGTGATTTTATCTTTTTATTTTAAATGACAAAAGATTTAGCTTGAAACAATATAACTGATGTCTGTATTTGTCCGCAATTCATTTCAGGACGAAGTTTAAACAATTTTTTCAATAAAACGTTTATTACCATCACTATTAATTACCCGATGAGACATTGTTCTTTCAGTGGCGAAAGAAAAATTTACAATTTTGTAATAGTTTCTATTTTGTACACATTCTAAAGTAATAATTAATATATATATATATATATATATATTAATTATTACTTTATATATATGTGTGTGTGTGTGTGTGTGTGCGTGTATATATATATATATATATATATATATATATATATATATAAAAATATATATATTTGGTGGACTCTCTTATTGCAAAGGATAGATGAGAGTCAGCATGAATGCTGCTCTTTGTTCTACACCTATGCATAGAACTTATGTCCTGCATCCATTTGTGTGGAACTATTAGCAAAATTTGCGTAAAGTGGCTAGCTGCTTGTGCAGCAGAAAGCATTCTCTCTCCATCAAAATAACATAGACATGTGTCAAAATGAGGACAACTATTTAAATGAGGTCAGTTTTCACATTGGGGATTGTATATTTTATATATACGTGTCGATGTCTGTTATTTTGTAGTGTGAGAAAGCAAGTTACTTTTGTTCCAATTCATGTTTTGTCATTTTCCCTGAAGAGATCATAAACATTTGGTTCGAGTTTATTCTCGCCGAGTTGTTATCAGATTTATATTCCCGGTATGTAAAGAGAAGAAGCTCGGAAAATTTAGATGATGTTTTAATTTTCGTCGTTGACAAAGAAGTAAGATATAAGTGTTTGATATATGGTGTCTCTCTTATAGAGAGATGCTTTTGAAATTGTGATTTAAGAAGTATTTATGTAATTTGAGGCAAAAAAATTCGCAGAGGTTCTTGTAAATTATGGTTTAATAAATGTTTGTATATTGCCAAATGTGTCATGTAAAAAAAATTTTCAAAGTAGTCGTAGTATGTTCAATGTTGATATATGATACATGACAAGAAACAGTATTGTACTAGACATTAAAATTCATACACTGTATTAATAATAACCAGTCTAGATTTAATAAGGTTATTTTAATTAGAACTAACAAAGTTTTCAGTCTTCTCTTTTCTATAATATTTTATAAATTTTACATGTTTTTGAAGATTCACGGTAGAAATATGGTGGATAGTAATTTTTCGTAAGGTGCATTCCTCCTGTTTATAATTGGTTGCAATAAAATACGCTGTTTTTTGTGTGTTACATTTAATAATACTTTATAAGAATAAATTTACCTGTTTATCAATGATATAGATGGGAAAATTTTTATTGACGAATATTTGTTTTTGGTGGATGGGATTTTGTTGGGCTTTATTTAAGAATTTCGTTATCACTGCTATTTTATATCTTTTCAGGTATTAGCTATTATAGTATAGACTTCTTATATGTTTTTTTTACAGGTATGTGCTAAATTCTTTGTTTTTTTAGCTCAATAATAAGATCAAGTAACGGGGTTTTACTGTTGTCAATGATTTCCTAGATAGATTTTAGCGATGAGTTATTTTCAAAATTTGATTTAAGATTAACAATTTCGTATTTTTTTCGTAAATTTTCGTAAATTTTTCGTAATTTTCGTATTTCGTAAATTTTTATCAAAACAAAAATGTCATTAACGTAGAAATTATCAAAACAATCATCATCATAAAGATTTGTTCAAGGTATGTAGATGGCGGTCCCAGAACTACTTGCGTGTAGTTTCAGATAATAACGCATCTCTAATAAATAATACGAGCAAGCTTGACATTCAGTGCATTACGTCGAAGTATAAACAACCTAGTTTTTCATAGCGTTAACCAAGTCGGATTTGGTAACAAACAAAGTGTACTTTTGGGCAATTATACTGCACTCCTTTACTAAATAATATCTGCACTGAAGCACACATAATTCTTTCTTTTATAATCATATCGCCCCAAGCAAGACATTTTACTGCCACTGTTTTGCAGTGGGTTACATAGGAGGAAAGTTATCAGAAAGAGTGACAGGTTATAGGGTGTGTCAGAAAGTGGGTAAGAGAAGGATGAGAATACTGATGAGAGTGGAGTGGACTGAAAAAGAAGCATGAGGGAGAGGATGAAGGTTATTGAGATAGAGGAGGACTTTTTTTAATTATCATATCGCCCCAAGCAGGGCATTTTACTGTCACTGTTTTGCAGGGGGTTACATAGGAGGAAGGTTATGAGAAGGAGTGACAGGTTATAGGAGGTGTCAGTGGGTAAGAGAAGCATGAGAATAGTGATGACACTAGAGTGGACGGAGAAAGGAGCATGAGAGAGCGGATGCAGGTTAGTGAGATAGGAGATGACTATTGACTTTACATTTAAATTCTTGGATATTCTAGTTATCTGGAAATCAAGTAAAGGGAAGGGAATACCACTGGCGGGAAGTGTGAGAAAAGAAGCTGGTGGAGTAGAATTTACTTTTACATTTTATTGGTTTCACAGTCAAACCTAGTTGTTAATCTTGTGACTCGAGCAAATTCATATATAGAGGGCACCAGTGAGCTAAGTTCATCGGAGCAGAAGCCATGAAAGTATTTGTAGAAGAGACACAGGGAAGCCATATTTTGGACATACTTCGAACATTTGTTTAAACGCTTCAAATATAATGATTTTTAATGTGAAGAATAAAGAACGCTCTGGCGCACCGAAAAAGATTTAAGACTAAGAATTGGAGGCAATATTTCAGTAAGACTTATGTCAGGCACAAGCTGAACATTGAATCTTTAGAAGTTGATCACACAACAGTTACAAAACGTTTGAAAAGATTAGGAATAGTACAAAAGCAAGGATATTCGGTGCCGTACGAGTTGAATCCAAAAAACATCTAACAGCATCTTGTCATGTGTGAACAGCGTCTTGTAATGTGTTAACAGCTGCTTCAACGAAAGAAAAGGAAAAGCTTTTGCATCGTATTGTGCCTGACAATGAAAATTGTATGCACTAAGATAACCCTAAGCGTAGAAGATCGTTAGGTAAGCCGGGCCATGCATTAACATGAAGGACAAAGCGAATATGTTTGATTTGAGGCTTCTGCTCTGCATTTGATGACATCAGTTGGGTATAGTTTATTATGAGCTACACAAACCGACCGGAAGATGCCTGTCGACTAATACTGGTGTGTTTAAGCAGATCATTGAAGAAAAGTTGGCCGCTATACGAGCAGAAACACGACAAAGAGATTTTGCAACATGACAATACTAGGCCACATAATGCAAAACGGGTGAAAACCTATTTGGAAACGCTTTAATAGAAAGTCATAAACCACCTATGTATTCGCCTGACATTGTTCAGTCCGATTATCACAGGTTCAGATCTATGACTCGTGGCCTGTCCGAATAGCACTTTCATTCTTATGAAAATACAAAAAAAAAAAAAAAAAAAAGAGTCGATTCGTAGTTATCCTCAAAAGACGTGCCGTTTTTCCACGTCGAGTCCAATGCTGTCAATATAATAGAAAGATGTATTGGCTAGCAATGGACAATACAATAGCTTTAATAAAAATCTCAGCGAGAACTTATTCAAGGCCCTAATACACACATACATACATACATACATACATACATACATACATACATACATAAATAAAGAAATTCTTTCTTTGTTGCGCACAGTCGCAGGGTAACGGTCCAGAGACACCTGTTGCTTATGTCTTTCCTTCCCGGGCGAGAGACACATTTTCGGAAATAGCATCCCCTTTACGCCGTATCGCCGGATGACGGTCAGGTGACATCTGTAGCCCTTGTTGGTCTTTACCGGGCAAGGAGTTTTTTCCAAAGGAAGCAACTTGCTTCACGCGGTTAGGTATCATAATTTTGTATTGGAAAGCCATGATAGACGCAGAATAGATAGATAGTAGAGTAGTATCCTGTTACCTTCACAACGGTAATTTATTGAGACACCACCTCTAGTTAGCTGGCCGTGGACTCATTTAGAGTTGCTCCCCCCTTAGCAGGTTTAATTTTTTATACTACCGGGTGGCTAACATCCCGTTAAAAAGAAAGAATGTC